>CAUYSK010021746.1:0-14161 GCA_963575035.1 Avahi laniger
ATACTCCTGGATAGAGCTGGAACGCATTCTACTAAGTGAGATATCCCAAGAATGGAAAGACAAGCACCACATGTACTCACCATCAAATTGGTATTAACTGATCAACACATAAGTGCACATATAAGAATAACATCTATTGGATGTTGGGCAGGGGGGAGGGGGAGGGGGAAGGAGGGGGGAGGGGATGAGTGTATGCAAACACAAAGAGTGCAATGCACACCACCCGAAGGATGGACATATTTGAAACTCAGACTTGGGAGGGGGGAGCAAGGGCAACACACATAACCTAAACATTTGTACCCCCGTAATATGCTGAAATAAAAAAAAAAATAGGTAGAATCATTATAGAACTTGGTGAGGCAAGGGGAGAGGAAATGACAATGACTCCCAGATTTTTAGTTTAGACAACTGTTTTGGTTATAGTCTTTTTGCCAAAAATACAAAGAAGGTATAGGAGAAAGAGCAGATTGGTAGAGGAAGATAAAGACTTCTGTTCTGGACATGAAACATTCAGGTAGAGATGTCTAGTAGGGGGAGGGATATATGGGTGTGAGTTCAGGAGGGGGATGGTGATGTATACTTTGGCATCCTAAACAATGAGTGTTTGCAAATATAGCTAGAAGACCTATGAAGAATATGTAAAGTAAGAAGAACAAAGGGACATAAAATTATAGTGGATCATGAGCAAATATCAGATATAGAAAGTTATGAATTCTGAAATAATTGCTCCCTTGGAAAGATTGTGTTAGAAATAAAATAAGCTCCATTTTATTAGAATATGCAAATAAAACTAAATAAAAATCATCTGCTCTGGCCAAACCTCATGGCCCTATCCCCCAGAAAGACCTGAGGGATAGCTCCAGGAGGGGCACCCTGGGGAGAAAGTGGCAGCCAAGACAAAAGCCTTCCCTGAGCAGTGGCCTCACCGGCATGGGCAACCTCAGAACCCGCCTGGAGCTGATTTTGCTGCCATTAGCACCTTGGCTACTACCAATTCCCCTTTACACTCCATTTTTTAACTTAGATAATCTGATTCAGCAGCTCATTCTGATCTCAGCCTTGAAAATCAGGACGTAGACTTTTAAGCTTGAGAGTATTTCAGTGGCTTGCAGAATTTCAGCAGCTGTTATTTCGAAAATGAGGAAACATTTAGTAAATTCAAGAAACTAAGTAAGCGAGGTACACAAAATTATAGAATCCTATGTTTGAATTCTTCTGTGGCTTAAGGCGACCAGTCTCATAAATTACAGCCCCACTTCGTAGACTATCTTTGTATTTAAAAATCATATTTCCCCAAAGCACAAGTTATTTTAGGCTCTGAATTTGTGAATTGGAATGAGAATATTTTTTAGTGTTACTTTAGAATGCCTATTCCCAACCACTCCCCCAATCCCAAGACTAAATAGAATTCTCATTCTTCTTACAGCTTCTATGCAATCTTGGCACTCGCCAATTTTTTTTTATTTTAAAGAAAAACCTATAATGGTGTTCTGCAGTTCTGAGGTTGCCTCCAGCTAAGGCTGTTCAGGGCAGATAAAGAAGACTCTAAGCAAGGAAGGACAATAGAAGTGATGAGTAAATCAACATGTTACAAAATAATTGCAGATTTTACTAAAAATCTGTTGTGGGATATGGATCCTTTTTCAATGGAAAGATATTCTTCCTGTTTTCTAAGCTAAAACATTAGAAAGGTCAATTTCTAGTAGATGAGGCTAAGTTGCATTTTATTCTGTTCATAACACTCATTGTTTTAGCTATTTTGTTCAGGCTAAAAACAGTATCTAAAACATTTCAACTTTCATGCTATTTACAATGTCTGCCCACATATGGAATTCTACCTTTCAAAGTAGTTATCTAAGCCTATCTGAAATCTGCTATCATTCATCCACTGCTCAGAACAGTTTTGTAAATATTTCATAGATGTACCATGAAACCTCTTAAGTTGTCAGAATCCATTTTAGAAACTGAAATAATGTAGTATTACATATACTCAATAATAGTCACTTTAATAGACTTGTTGATCAATATTCTACATTTAATTATATTCATTTGGATCCATTTTACATATACATTTTATAAAAAGCAAATCATATCCTGTGGTGTGACCACAGCTAATTCTCAGCAACAGGAAACTGAGATTTTCACAAATAAGTAAGCAATCCTCTTTTTAATCATCTTCTGTGTTCAAAGTCCATCCTGTGATTGTATTAATTTCTCCTATGAGTAGAAAGCTAAAAGAATAAAACTTTGTGATTTACGTATTGCATTACCAATTCCTTAGTATCAATAAAGCAGTGTCTTTTTTGTTGTTCAGCATTCTATCTGCGGTACCTAAAAGAGTGTTGTGCACACAAGGAGCGCTCAGGAAATGTTTGTTGAATGAATGAATGAATGATGCCGATCATTGGTGCATTCTGTAAACTATACTATGGAGACGGTATAGCAGAAAGGGCCCTGCCCTAGGAAAGGGAGTTCTGAAATCTATTACGGCTTTGACTCTTTCCTGGATGACCTTGGACAAGTTTGTGTCTTGTTCCTCATTTTGGGAGGTTCCTCATTTGGGGAATGAGGATAAAACTATCTGCCCTGGACCTCAGCAGATCTTAAGTGGAGCAAGTGGGGAGAGCTCTGTAAACATCCAAATAACCAAAAGGACAAAAGAAAACAGAATGGCTGAAAAGAATGCAGATCTCTTGGTTTATCTCAGCAATCCACATGTCTTTGTGTTTGCTGTTAGCTTTTAATTATTTGCATTAATGAAGGGCAGCCAAGGCATGGATAATCCCAAGCTCTTGTGTTTGGCTTTGGAATTAAAGCGAATGTGTTTCGTGCAACATTTTCAGAGTACACTCACACAAAGTCATGAAATCGTGCTGTAAAGGTCCAGCTCTAGGGCAGCAGCTTTGGGATAAACTTATGACAATCTTTTAACCTCCTCATGCATTAAGGGTGCTTATTATATGCCCAGCCCTCTGACAGTTGAAAGGTGGGCACCATAAACATGACAATCAGCCTTTGGCAAAATATAATTTGGTAGTGAGGATTCAGTACAAGATTCTTCAGTAAACTCTGGAAACAGTCATTTTTGTTTACGTGTTTACTTGATCAGGCAGAAATTAGTCGAGGTTATCATTGGGGAACTGAGGCAGTTGATGTTCATAGTTGTAATTTATCACTGCTTGGCATATTATATGTAAATGAAGCCTACCTGGTCATATATTGCGATGGTTCGCTTTTGAATAAATGAATATATCACACCATGAAGATACTGAGTCATATTTTGAGTCTTTAAAATAAGTACAGTATTCATAGCTTCCCTTCCACTCAGTGATTTATCATCAATGAAACATGGGTTTCTGAAATACTGTTGAAATAATTTATTTGTTTTCTAGCCTATGCATTTGTTGATTTGGTTAGTAATTTTATCCTCCTCTGCAGCAATTGGCTGGTGAACTATTCCTTGCAACTTCAGGAAGTGAAGTATTACTAACTCATTTCTCTCCTTTACGCCTCCAGGCTATACTGTAATTCTAACCTGTCCTACTCTGCTAAAGACATATTTTTACGTGTCAAAATGTTTTGCATATTTACACTGGAATATACGTCTGGAATGCAGGGGTAATCGCCGCCCTGAAAATGGAGCAGTGACGAGGAGAAAGGAGTGACAACAAGCCCACTGGAGAGGCATGTCCTTGAGTCCCCTCCTCCGTCATTTTCTACCCTCCAGGTGTTAATTTCTATCAGAAATCATTTGTATCTTTATGGAATCGCTTTGATGCTGGGCTTGACTATGCCAAAGTCCCAAAGTTAAATCAATGCCACAGTCAAGGGGTAACCCAAGGGACACTCATTTCACTTTGTTTCCTCGCCCCTCCTGTTCTGGCTCCAAGAGTGTCTCTCCTGTGCCCGTGAGTGTCCGTGGCCTGCTGTGTTAGGAACCTCCTTCACATCACCTCCTACTCTAACAATGGGAGGCTGGAGTTAGACAGACCTGGGTTCAGATCTTTGCTCTGGCACTTACCAGTTCGTGTTAGGGGGACTATATGTACCTCATGATGTTTTATAAGGATCAAATGGGTTGATCCATGAGATACTTTATGGCCTTGCATGTATTAAACTCTCTATTTTTTTTTTTTTTTGAGACAGAGTCTCACTCTGCTGCCCAGGCTAGAGTGCCATGGCATCAGCCTAGCTCACAGCAACCTCAAACTCCTGGGCTCAAGCGATCCTCCTGCTTCAGCCTCCCGAGTAGCTGAGACTACAGGCATGTGCCACCATGCCTGGCTAATTTTTTCTATATATTTTTAGTTGGCCAGTTAATTTCTTTCTATTTTTTTGGTAGAGACGGGAGTCTCACTCTTGCTCAGGCTGGTCTCAAACTCCTGAGTTCAAACAATATACCCGCCTCCGCGTCCCAGAGTGCTAGAATTACAGGTGTGAGCCACTGCACCCAGCCTTAAACTCTCTATTTTTTAACAGATTAATGTGACTGAGAGGTACATAGCACCTCTACTTTTGCTGTTATTGTCACAACAGGGGGTTTATAAGACAGAGGTGCTCTAGCATGGTCCATTGCACTGGATGGACATGGGGGAGCTGTTTCTTGGTTGTTTAATAATCTATTTAGGACATGCTGCTGTCTGGTCGAAGGGTAAGAACAGATTTGGCCATGCAGTGATGTGCACACTCTAAGACTAGCTGAATGTCTCAGGGGGAGGGCTGCCTGCTTAGTGAAACTGGAGCCACTCTTGAGGCAGCAGCATGGTTTGGGAAGCAACTGGGTTTCCTGGATTGAGCACAGCAGCAGGAATCATGGGACCTGGGCTTTATGCCGCTGGGTCTCAGTGCTAATTTGGTGAGTGACCTTGGGCAAACCACTTTCCTCCTCTTTTTTCCATTCGAGGAAAATAATTGATCCTATGGTCATATCTCATGAAGATGTAGCAAAGACGAATGTAGAATATCTGGAGCAGCTTCAGAAGGAAACACCACAGAGTACCTAATTAGTTTTATAATCTATAGTTAAGCATATGGATAGTTAGGAAGTATCCACACCTGAATTATACATTTAAAAACTAGACTTTGCTTTTTTTTCCTTTCTAAGGAGAGTGAAGGGTCCAATTATGCTCGGTCTTACATTAGATGATCTTTCCGGATAAGGACCTGGAAAACTCCATCAGATAATACTATAGGTTTTAATGCATCAGGCTAATATGATTTCAGTGCTTCTAGTGAAGTGATTAAAGGTAGATCAGATAGTCAAGAACTGAAGGCCAAAGGTGGTAAATTGTTCTTGATTCACAAAGAAAAGAAATGTAGTCAAAGGTAGTTAGAGATTAAAGGTTCAAGGACTTAACCCAGCTCTGGACGTGGCTGTGTGATGGGACAGTGGTGAACAGCGTACTAAGACCCTCCGAGAACCGGCTCTTCAAGGTTTCCCTCATGTTCTTCAAGCCCACACCCCTCAGCCAAAGAAGATGACTGGGAGGTGGAGTGTGAGCAGCTGCCAGTGAGACTACCTGATTCAGGCAGCCCAGGTGGGGACTTCTCACGGGGACCCTCCAGGCATCAAGAGACTTCTCTGGCTTTGGCAGCCTCTCCCCACCTTGCGCTCCTGTGGAGCACCCGCTGCGGAGCGGCAGGGGCTGGCACACACAAGGGATTCCTGCCACCTTTCTAATATTCAGCACAGGCAATTTGGGTAAGACAGAGCTCCAAAGTTTAGAGTTGATAGAGAAACACACATTATTCAGTTATTGGAAGGCAGATGTGAAGCATAAATACCGTTCTCCAGGCCGGTTAGCTGTACTCCCTGGGTCAGAAAGCTCATGCTGTGACCTGGCCCTTCTCGCTGTCTTCTCTCTCCCCACCCTTCACAGTCAGGCTCAGCAATCCTCGGGCCATTATGACCATGGGGATGGTGATGCTTATTTCTGTCCGAGCCACAGGCCAGCCTCTTGTTTCCAACTAAAACTGCTCCTTTCCCAGCCCCTTGAACTCCAAGTTGACAGGTCACAGTTTTAACACACTGGGTTCATAAAAACAAATAAAGTGTGCCTTTTTATTTTCTCTAGCTGATCCAAACCTCCTCTCCAGCCTCCACTACCCTGGTCTGGGGCCAAGAGGGTGAGGGAGATGTATACTTGGCAGTCTCCCTGTTTGTTTCAGACCAGATCATGTCTACTGGGTAAATAATTCATCAGTGTGGTGTCTCGCTCTAACGGACCTGCTCCTCCCTCCCTCTCTTCTTTTTCTCCAGATGGTTGTTGGCTATAGGGGAAGTTTCTCTTTCTCCTGATGCCAGGATTGGGGAAGGGCCCTGGTTTCATGTGAGGTCTTGGCTCGTGCCCCCCGCACCCTGTCTTCGGTCTCGCTGTCCTCTGGCTGGTGTCTGCTGAGTCCTGGGGGACCCAGCCTTAATTAAGGAGTTCTGCCTGTATTTCTGCTCAAGTCCTAGCTGTTTTAGCTCTGGGTGTGTTTGCTCAGCCAGGCCATGCTCCTGGGTGCCCAGTGTCTCTAGTTACTGAGTAGGCCCCTGTACAGCTCTCACTGGTGTATTTCACCCACCAAGGTTATTCTGTGAGTCCTGAGAGGCCTGTCCACCAGCCCTCGGAGTCAGGTTCACTTAGTCCCTGCCAAAAGGAGCCCCTCTTCAAGCTCCCTGGCTTTCACTGTCCCTTCCGTTACAGGAAACAACAATCTCTGGTCCCTTCTGCACTACAGGAGCTCACACGCTAGCTGAGAAGCACTGAGTAGGTCCCTCCCTGCCCAGAAGTGCTGAGCTACTACATGTACTCACTGTGGTTTCTGGCCCTCATCAGACAATCCAAAACGGGGAGTAGACAAAAGTACCTCAGCTCAGATGCTGTGTAAACATTCTCACCATATCCAAGGCCCCTCTTCCAGCCAGGAATGATGCACACAATGTCTTTTTCAGCTTCTTTTGAAAGTGCATTTCTCTGGACATCCCAACCATTGCTAACTTAGCTGTGACTGACTCCAGAATTCTACTCTTTCTCTTCATTTTATTCATAAATTATTCTTATTTTATTAATTTTTTTTACTAGGGTCATTCCTTCCCCCTAACCTTCAAACAGGCCTGATACACAATGATCTTTAGAATCTTTTGAATCATTCATGGAACAAACTTTTATTAAGTTGAGCTTTGTTCTTTGTACTGGGAATTTAAAAAGCTAATGAAAACTCTGTCCTTGTAACCTTTACAATCTGGTGAATGGCCCAAATTTGTTTTTATTTCACTTTTTAAAAAAAATTATTTAATAGATTACTTGGTTGATGTATTCATGTAAAATTATTTGGACATGTACTACATACAAAGCATTTTGAGATATATTTTGTGAATATATATGGGAGACTATTCAGTGATGAATAAACACCATCCCTCTCTAGAAAAACATGTATCTACCAACCACACAGGACACAAACAAGTACTGTAACAGCTGTACAATTTAATGCCTATGGAGATGTAGAAGAAAAAGTAATTCATTCTGACTTGAGATATTCCAGAAGACTTTGCAGAGAATATAGAATTTTTTGTGAATCCTTGAAATAATTTCAGAAGCCAAGGTAAAGTTCTGTTACGTTTCAGACTTGAAGAACAGAAGAGGAGAAGTGTAGATGGCAAGAAAGTGCATGAGAAGGCATAAGAAGGGGCCTTGGGGGCAAGTATCCCTGTGCTGCTTGAGCAGAGGGTGATGTGATGAGAGGAAGAAGGGATGGAGTTGAAAATGTCTGATTTGGAGGCTCTACATGTCATATTGAGTTTACGCTTTCTTTAAACAGCACTTTTTGAGAAGAGTGGCATAATCTGGACTAAAGTTTAGGAAACAGAGTAAGTAGTAACTGGTTTGAAGCAGCAAAGAGACCTATTAGTTGATTATTCCAGTAATTCAGGCAGTAAATTATGAGAGGTTGAGATGCAGAGATAGGTGAAAATGAGAGGTCAGGTATAAGACACAAAAGGCAACAGGGGATGGGATAGTTTAGTAAGCAGCTAAAAAAAAGGTCAAGGGTGTCGAGGAATTTCCCAGCCAGGATGGCTGGGAGTTAGGTGGCACTGGGGCAGGGAAATATTATGAGATACTCACATACATCCAAATACCCCATTTACATAATGTCTTATTCTATGTTTATCTACTCTTTGTCCCTGCTCACAGGGATAATGAGATGATAACTCAGGTTCCCACATCCTAATCTTAACCAATGCTTTTTGCATCTCAATCTTAACCTACCTGCTCTCTGTCTACTCTTTAAAATAAGCTCACAAAACAGCCTCAATGAATGTGCTGGGGCATTTAACAGAAGAGGAGAAAGGCTCTGTGCATGAATCCAGTTAACCATGTAAAGCTCCACTGCTTGACATGCAGAGGATCCTCATAAATATTTGCTGAATGAATGAATTGAAACAATACAAGAAAATTTTACTGTATGTGGAGCTGCATGCATGGCACTAAAGAATATTGCAGAGGGTAGAAAATTTTGATCTTGGTGGGGATACCTTTTCCTTACTTATATTTTCACCCTATCTCATCATATACCTGGAACATACACCTGAGCTCATATATTCTGCCTCCTTTCTTGTTACAATGAGTGAAATATGCATGTTATTTTCTAAGGCCAATCCTCAATTTCCTGGTAGACCCTAGTAGATCCCCTTTCTCCTAGTAGAAGCTTTACTCCTGAGATTTTCACTGTTTAATTCTGAATCCCCAGCTTTCCCACTCTGCTAGATCATTTTGATTAACATACACAAAAAGGCTGCAATAGCTTCCATCTTTAATCAAAAAAACCTTCCCAATCCTGTTTGGGGTCTAGCTAGAGCTCATTTCTCTACTCTTCATAAAAGAATATTTATACCCACCATCTGAATTTTACCACACTGTGTTCTCTCCTGAATCTACACAGATCTAACCGCCTATCTCCCTCTCCTCTGAAATGGTTCTCCTCAAGGTCACTTCAACCTCAATCTTGTGGGAAGAGGGAGCAAGGATCAATATCATCCTCCATTTCTTTGATATCTCCATAACTTTTTATATAGTTGATCACTCCCTCACTCTTGATACATTTTTTCTTACTGAGTTTCTGTGAAGCTCTCATGTCCTAATAATACTCCAACCTCCCAACCAGTCAATCTCAGTCCACTGTGATGAGTCATTTCTCCTTGTCCCATAGTTTAAGTCAGACCTTCTCAATCAGAGCTCCCCAAAGCACGAAGCCCTAATGCCCAAAGGAGCCCATTGCAGTAGACTTTTACCTATGTATCTAAAAAGGGTTAGTTAGATAACATCCTTAGGTTGGAAAAATTGTCAGTTAAAACATCTTCTGTGTTCTATGGTTCAGATGAGGAGCTCCAGTTGAGAAAGGCTGCTCTAAAGGTCGATGTGACCTAGAGCTCAGTCCTTGACTCTTTTCTCATCTCTAATTACCCTGAAGACTTAGATGATCTCATGCTTATGACACCTAGTATCTTTATTTCTAATCCCAACTCTTCTTTTAATTCTAGAGAATTTTTAAATCTCTACTTGAACTAATTCTCAGATCTTGTGACTCAAAATGTGATCTTAAGTCCAGCACTGAGAGCACCTAGGAACTTCTTAGAAATGCAGAATCTCAAGCTCTTCCCCAAAACTGAGTCACAATCTGCGTTCTAACAAGATCCTCAGAAAAATTCAGATGCACATGTAGGTTTAAGCAGCACTGGAATAAAACATCTCAATCTTAACATCTCCTAAACAAATTATTTTTCCTTGTTTCTTCTTAATGTTTTAAGATATTCCTGGTTGAATGTCCCTGCTGTGAGTCTGAGGCCCCTTTATAGCTTACCATTTATTTAGTGACTCTTGCCTAAAAGAGAATTTATCATAAAGAAAAAGAAGTTTATGTTTCCAGATCCCTCACTGAACAGGCCTCTTCCAAGGTGCCAGGAAGGGCCCTAGCAATGTGTTCAGATGATCACATGTTTTTGTATAATTTGCCAAAGTAGTTTATGTAAATTAAGACCACCGTCTCCTATCCTTTCCTGTTTTGTTACACTTGCGGTTAACAGGTGACATTGTAGTGAATATGGGCATTTTGGTGATTTGGCTACAGGGAAATTAAGCTTAGAATGCATTCAGTTATAGTTTAGTGGAGTATATTTATGAGGTTTATAGATCATTCTTTGTGTAGCCTTCCTAGTAAATGAATAGCTTCCAAGAATACTTTGATGGCTCACTGTGCTCCCTGCCCCATCATCTTGACCCAAAGATGCAATATCAGGACTGTGTCATGATGTGAAAGTGCCCAGCAATAAATGTCCATGAGTAGAGCAGGAGGAATAATATTTGAAGGATATGGAGCTAGAAGATAGTCTTTGAAATTTTCAGTCATCAAATCATGGGAATTTTTTTACAGAAATGATGTGAAATAGAATTAATCAGATTTCCTGTGCTTGTACAAAGTCTAAAATTCACCAAACAGTGGATACATGTGTGTGAGAGGGAACATGTTTTATGTACCCAATTATAAATGCTTTTACAGTTTGATCAACCATGCCAGAATATAAATAGAAACATCTTTGTATCCTTTCTGTTTATAAATGATACATGAACAGTCTGAATGCCCGACTCAAGAGACATAGGCTGGCTAAAGGAGTGAAAAAATACAACCCAAGTTTCTGTTGTCTCCAGGAAACACATCCAACCCATAAGGACTCATACAGACTCAAGGTGAAGGGGTAGAAAAAAATATTCCATGCAAATGGAAACCAAAAGAAAGCAGGTATAGTCATTCTCATATCATATAAAATTGACTTTAAATCAACAATTGTAAAGAAAGACAAAGATGATCATTAAATAATGGTAAAGGGAATAATTCAACAAGAACACATAACAATGCTAAATATTTATGCAACTAATTTTATCTTCCTAACACAAGAGCACCCAGATTCATAAAGAAACCCTACTAGAGTTAAGCAAAGAGGTAAACAGCAGCATCGTAATTGCCATGGACTTCAACAACCCACTGACAGAACTGGACAGATCATTCAAGCAGAAAATAAATAAGGAAACACTGAACGTAAATGGGACTCTAGCACAAATGAGCCTAACAGACATTCACAGAACATTTTACACAAAAACTATTGAATATACATTCTTCTCATCCCCGCACGTGGAACATTCTCCAAGATTGATCACATCTTAGGACACAAAACATATCCCAACAAATTCAAAAAAATAGAAACCATACCATTTATCTTCTCAGACCACAGTGGAATAAAACTAGAAATCAACTCCAAGAGAAACACTGAATTCTACACAAAGTCATCGAAATTAAACAACATGCTGCTAAATGATTACTGGATCAATACTGAAATTCAAATGGAAATCAAAAGATTCCTTGAACCAAACAACAAAGGAGACATGAGCTATCAAAATCTATAGTATTCAGTAAAAGCAGCCCTAAGGGGAAAATTAATAGCCTTAAATGCCTACATCCAAAAGACGGAAAAATCATGAATCAATAATCTAATGGCTTGTCTCAAGGAACTAGAAAAGGAAGAACAAAAAATCTCAAAGCCAACAGAAGAAGAGACATAATGAAGGTCAGAGCATAACTAAATGAAATGGAAAATGAAAAAAAAATACAAAGATCAGTAAAATTTGGTTCATTGAGAAGATAAACAAAATTGATACACTTCTTGCTACATTAACTAGGAATAGAAAAGAAAGGACCCAAAATAAGCTCAATCAGAAATGAAAAGGGAAATATTACAAATGATACCATGTAAATACAGAATATCATCTCTGAATACTATGAAAACTCTATGCACATAAAGTTGAAAATATAGAGGAAATGCACAAATTCCTGTAAACACTCAACCTCCCAAGACCCAGTCAGGCAGAAATAGAACTCCTGAACAGATCAATAATGAACAAAAAGATTGAAGCAGTAATAAAAAATATTCCAACAAAAAAAATCCTCAGATCTGATGGATTCAGAGCTGAATTTTAACTGACCTATACAGAAAAGCTAGTACTCATACTGCAGAAATTATTCCATAGCATCGAGAAAGAGGGAATCCTCCCAACTCATTCTACAAAACCAGTATCATCTTGATACCAAAACCAGAAAAGGACACAACAAGAAAAGAAAACTACAGACCAATATCCCATATACATATAGATACACAAATCTTTATCAAAATACTAGCAAACCAAATTCAACAGCACATCAAAAAAATAATCCAGCATGACAAAATCAGCTTCATCCCAGAGATTCAAGGACGGGTCAACATATGAAAATCAATAAATGTGATTCATCACATAAACAGAAGCAAAAACAAGACCATATGATCATCTCAAAAGATTCAGAGAAAACATTCAACAATATTCAGCACCCTTTTATGATAAAAATCCTAAACAAATTAGACATAGAAGGAATATATCTCAAAATTATAAATATAGGACAAATCTACAGCCAACATCATACTGAATGGGGAAAAGTTTAAAGCATTCCCACTAACAACTGGAACAAGACAAGAGTGCCCACTGTGACAACTTCTATTCAACATATTGCTGGAAGTCCTACCCAGAGCCATCAGGCAAAACAAAGAAATAGAGGGTATCCAAATCAGAAAAGCAGAGGTCGAACTATCATTTTTTGCTGATGATATGATTTTATATCTAGATAACCCCAAACACTCCAATAGATTCCTGGAATTGATAAATAAATTCAGCAAAGTCTCAGGTTACAACATCAATGGACACAAATCAGTAGCATTCTTATACACCAATAACAGTGAAACTGAGAATCAAATCAAAGAGTCAATATCATTGACAATAGCCACTAAGAAAATAAAATACCTAGCAATGTAATTAACCAACAAGATGAAAGATCTCTACAAAGAACACTATGAAACACTTAGTAAATAAATCACAGATGACACAAATAAATGGAAAAAACTATCATTCTCGTGAATCAGTAGAATCAACATTGTGAAAATATTCATACTACCCAAGGTGATTTACAGATTCAATGTAATCCTTATCAAATACCAATGTCATATTTCACAGATCTAGAAAAAATTACTTCCTCTGGAACCAGAAAAGAGCCCTAATAACCAAAGCGATCTTAAGTAAAAAGAAGAAATCTGGAGGCATCATAATACCAGACTTCAAACTGTATTATAAGACTATAGTAACCAAAACAGCATAGTATTGGCACAAAAATAGAGACATAGACCAATGGAACAGAATAGAGAACCCAAATGTAAAACCATCCACATATAGTCAACTTACCTTTGACAAACCAGACGACAAAACACTTTGGGGAAAAGAATCCCTCTGCAATAAACGGTGCTGGGAAAATTGGATATCCACATGCAGAAGAACGAAACAGGACCTCTATCTCTCACCACTCACAAAAAATAATTCAAGATAGGTAAAAGACTTAAATGTAATGCATGAAACAATAAGAATTCTAGAATAAAATGTTGGAAGAACTCTTCTAGATATTGACCGAGGCAAAAAATTTATAAAGAAGACTCCAATGGCAATCACAGCAATAACAAAAATAAATAAATGGGACTCAATTAAATTAAAAAGCTTCTTCACAGATAAGAAAATAATCAGCAAAGCAAATAGACAGCCTACAGAATAGGAAAAAATATTCACAAGCTATATATCAGATGAAAGGCTCATAACGAGAATTTACAAAGAACTCAAACAAATCAGCAAAAATCCCCAAATTACCCCATTAAAAAGTGTGCAAAAGACATGAACAGAATATTTTCAAAAGAAGATAGACAAATGGCCAACAAACATGAAAAATGCTCAATGTCACTAATCATCAGGGACATGCAAATTAAAACCACAATGATATATCACTTTACCCCAGTTAGAATGGCTTTTATTAAAAAGTTCAAAAACAATAGATGCTGGCATGGATGCAGAGAGAAAGGAATACTAATATACTGTTGGTGGGACTGCAAATTAGTATAACCTCTATGGAAAATAGTATGGAGATTCCTCAAAGAACTAAAAGTAGACCTACCATTTGATCCAGCAATCCCACTACTGGGTATTTACCCAAAGGAAAAGAAGTCATTTTATCAAAAAGATACCTGCACTTGAATATGTATTGCAGCACAATTCACAATTGC
>CAUYSK010021749.1:0-18329 GCA_963575035.1 Avahi laniger
TTTGCTGAGGTATTGGGGGAGAGGGAAGAAGATCATCAAACCATTTCCTCTAATTTCAGATCATTTTCTGTCCCCTTATTTGATCTTCTAGATTGATTTTGGACAAGCAGCTTCCCACTGAGCCCCAAATGAAGAGAGAGAGCAAATGAAAGGGAGGCAGGAGTCACAGCCCTTGACCCTGATATCAGACCCATTGCCACCTACAGGACCCTGCACTGGGATTCCATCTGCACCTTCAGCTTCTTCAAAGAGAGAGTGGTTGTTAAGTGAGTACCCACGTGGGCACAATACTAGAAACATGAAAACTACATGTTTTTAAGTCCTTGGAGGCTATCATCTATAAAGAAGACTGTTGGGTATCCTTTGGGGAGGGTAAGAGTTAGAATCCCATTCCTGCCTCTGCAAAATTGATTTTCCATCAGTAAGTCTGAGTGTTTCATCTGTAAATTGGAAATACTGGTGCCTTCCTCACAGAATTGTTATAAGAGAATTATGCAAAATATGTAATTGCACATTTTCAGCTATAAATATATATTAATATGATATCAAAGAGTAAGTGCCCGTTGGCACTTTTTTCCCCTCTGAAAATAGTGTTTCTAAGATTTCTCTAATATGGTGACTTTGGGGCTGTTTTGATATTATGAACCCTGACTATTTTTGTACAATGTGTCCAGGCTGCCCGGTTCTCTCCCTGGCTCTACCAGTGTGTGTGGTTGTTACGGCAGGGCTGACCGAGAATAGACTGAGAGACACACACATAGATTGTGGCAATACAGGTTTTATGTGCCGGCCGGCAAGTCTTGGAGTGGAATTTGCTCTTCCCAAATTCTGAGCACCAGACAAAGAGCATTGCAGTCTTTTATACATTCTGCTTAAGGAGGAGGGGCACGGCTATAACAGGGTTAACTTTAGTGAGGCAGAGTTCTAAGCTATTTTTACAGCCTGGTACACTAACTGCTACAGGTGATTTATGAGGGGAAAGGTCACAGGGCAGGAGAGGAGGAGGGGCACGGTCACAACAGGGTTAACTTTAGTTAGGCAGTGTCCTAAGCGATTTTTACAGCCTGGTACACTAATTGCTACAGGCTACAGGTGATTTATGAGGGCAAGGTCGCAGGTGAGGAGGGGGCCCAGGTAAGGATCGCAAGGAAAAAAAAAGCCCGGTAGTGGAATTTCTAAGAATTCCACTTTAGTGGAATTTTCCAATCTTCCACTTCATGGTGAGCAACCTCATTGCCATCCAGCTCTGTGCTTAGAAGCAAGTGCATTGTAGTCACATACGTTTATGAAGAGAGGACACCAATAGCCCATTAGCGGGGTTATCATGCGGATTAAATCCAGCCACTAAAGTGAAGAGCATGGAGGTGGACCCTCTAAACAATCTGCTCCACCAATAATAGTTGCCTTTTCTCCCTGGATCAGGGAACTAATGAGGCTTCTAAACTCACCCCTCAGAGAGGGCCCCTTAACTTGGATGCCCATCAGAATTATCTTGGAGATCCTTTTTGAAACCCTTAGGAGAAACTCCTTTGTTGTTGGAAACA
This sequence comes from Avahi laniger, assembly GCA_963575035.1. NCBI lineage: Eukaryota > Metazoa > Chordata > Mammalia > Primates > Indriidae > Avahi > Avahi laniger. The sequence goes on from CAUYSK010021749.1 coordinate 1,545, forward strand.
GGACTTCTGCATGAAAGACTATTCACGTTATTAAGCCATACTAATATGAGCCTCAGAAAATGGATATGCCATTTGGCACTTACAGCGCATGTGAAAGCCCATCTCCCTTTCTTTTCCACTAATATTAGGTATGACCAGCATTTGCCTTTATTTCCGCTCTGATTGCTCATTTCCCTGGACCTGCTGCCTTGGAAGAGTGCTCTCAGTAATCATTAAAGTTAGAGATTCATAGCTCTTATTCCTCTGTGATGTCTCACATTTCAAGAGCTCAAAATGAAAACCTGATTCTACGATGTTAACCTGCAGGTAGGATGAGAGGATAGAAAATAGTTTAGTAAGTGGAAATGGGGTGTTGATTTTTATCCCTTAACCCAAACCTCATGAATAAAGCGATGAGATGGCAAATGACCGATGAAGCTCCACTCCTCACAAGACAGGACCACCTGAAGATGGAATCTCCAGTGTGGACTCCTGGGGCTGCTTTTACTTCTTTCACTCCCTGAATTATTTTCTGTGGACTAAGATGTGTTCCGTTTGTGGCTCTGATGGCGTTTGTGTGTGCTTTCTGGAAAGTGGGTATGGGGAGGAATGCTAAGGAGGTGTCAGCTGTCAGGGAAGCCCACAGAGGAGGGCACCTTGATGTAAGAAAGGAGTGAAGACCGTAGCCCTAAGTCATGTCAGTCAGATATGAATGCCATGTCTAATAACGAGGATGGAATACTTCCCCTCCTCAGAGGCATCTGAATATCCTGTCAGGGGATGACACCACGTGTTTACGTATCTTCAAAACTGGTTCCTGATATTGTGAACAATGACACCATTAGTGTTGCCCTCAGATGGCTGGGTGGTGGGGTATTGTGTAGGAAAGGGTTGACTCCTTTGGAGGATGTAGGTGGGGGGAGCTACTTTCAAGACCCTACTGACAGGGATAGAACAGCCTCCTGCAGATGAGAGGAGGGCAGGAGAGACAGTTAGGTGAGCAACAGGTGTCTCCTAAAGCAAGAAGCACACATTGGTGTGTGGGGACCTAGACTATTAACTCTGTGAGACGCTGGCCTGGGACTTTAGAGCACTTTTATGTGCTTTCAGAAGCTGGAGCTAGACCCCAGGTCTGCTGAATCTCAGCTCTGTGGTCTCCTCATGAATCACTGCAAGCTGCCTTTTCAAAGGAAAGACTGGCTTGGTTCTCACCATGTTGGAGACACAGTTGTCTCATCTCAAAAAAGGGGATTGACACCACTCCTTTACAGGGTGGTCTTCAAGATGGAATGCTATCCTGTGTGTATGCAAAACAAGCCCCCTGCAAATATAACCCCGTTGGCGTTAATGAGACCCTGGGGTGATTGGAAAATGGAGGAATGAGCCAGTGGTGCAGTTTTCCCGGAGCACAGAGTGCTTGGCACACAGGGCTAGAAATGTAGGTGGGTGCATGGAGCAGGGGGCCTTGGCGAGGAGAGGAGGTGGGCTGCTTTTAAAGGTTTTTCGAAGGTATGATTTTTGTCCACTTTCCTAATAGCACCAGCACTGCCTGCAACCGCTCTTCCTTCCAAAGGCTATAATTGTCTCTGAGCCTCTGTTGCTATGCAACAGCTTCCTCTGAGCTCAGAGCATGATTCAGGGAAACTGGTCTGGGCAGATGTGTCCATAGAGACCTGGAGAGGGGATGACAGAGGGGGGTGGGGAAAAAGTCTGGGAGGCCTGTACATGGGTGAGATCTTGGGGATTTGAGTGGCCTGCTCTCTGGGAGGGGCTGTCTCTACAATGTGGACATGTCAGCCAACACTGATGAGAGAACAGAGCAAGTAAAGGAGATTGTCAGTGAACAAAATATATGGGGCGAACATAAATGAAGCTTATGTTTGGTCTTTTAATACACATAGGAATCTTCCAAGCACAATTGGCTATATACCCTACATACTGTTTTATCAATTATTCTAAAGAATAACATCTCTGCTGGTGTGTAGTGGCTCACATCTGCAATCTCAGCACTTTGGAAGACTGGGGTGGGAGGAGGATCACTTGAGGCCAGGAGTTTGAGACCAGACTGGGCAACATAGAGAGATCCCATCTCTAGAAATAAAGAAAGAAAGAAAGACATCTCTTTTATTTGAAAAATTAGGGGCTTTAATTTTTAAAAAAGAAAAACAAAATGGAGACATGTCCCTTTGCTGATCATATCCTTAATTGCAGTTCTAGAAGTCTCAGATGGGGACTCAACAAGAATAGTTGGAGGGAGGTAGGGACTAGGCCTGATGGTCTGAGCCAGAGCTTCTGGAATTTTCTATACTAAATTTCTGTACAATCTACACAGCAATTCATCTGTATCCATCACTTTTTGGCATCTCTAAGCCCCAAGACAGGAAGCCCAGGCCTTGTTTGAGATGGAGAGAAAGCTGCACCTGTGAGTGTGCATGAAATGATGAGTTTGAACACTAAAAACACAGACACACATAACATTGTTGTGTTTAAGCCACAGGAATATACACATACACTCTGACACATATGTACATACAAACACACACACATCTACTATGCTACAGCAATTATTTTAACATGATTTCTCCCTACAAACTATATATATTGTATATATTTCAAAAACATTATGTATATGTGTATGACAAAAACTCTTTCCTTGACCAAACTTACATAAGTTCTTCTGAACCCTCTTTTCAACTAGGTCCCCTCCTTGGGCCCTATGCTTTGTCTGGCAAAGCCAGTTTTAGCATAGAACCTTATTAAATCAGTCCCCTCCTTGATATCTGATCATCCTTGGTGTCTTACGTAGTTCATCATTCTCTACTCTTGATACTGATCACCTTGGCCTGCCTTTAGCAAGAATACTATTGAACCACTTTAGCAAGAATCCCTCTACCCTTGACTCTCCTCTTAGTAATTTTCTATTCCCTGATCATCCCTCCCCCCACTCTATTGCTGGACTAAAAAAATCCACACTGTCCTCGTTGTATTTGTAATTGAGCTCAGTTCTATATTGAAGTTTCTTTCCCTATTGCAATAGTACTCAATAAAATCTGTTTTTACCTCCTTTAACTAGTGTCTGGTTCTATTTCTCTTTGATATGTAATTTCTCTATCAATCTATTTACACATTTGCTATCCTCAAATTATTACCCTTGATAAGGAAAATCCCCATCTGTTACTTGGCATATCAGCCACCTGAGACCCCCATCCCTCAGGGAAGACCCCCATCAGCACAATACTAACCTATTACCTGGCCCATCAACTAATCTATTACCTAGTTCATCAGCATAACACTAAATCTACTACCTGGCACATCAACTACCCTATTACCTGGTGGGCATTAAGCATGTGACACCCTACCCCCCAGACCACCACAACTTAATAAAAGTGGGAAAAATCGGGTAGACAGGGCTCAGAATTTGATGGCGAGGCCCCTCTGAGCCCGCCGGCGAATAAACCTTGATTCTCTGACTCTCCGTGTGCCGCTCAGTTTGTCCTCGGGACCATTTGCTGTAACACTCACTAACATTTGAGGAAGTCAAGTGGAAATCTTTGTAAAGATCCCAACATGGTGTTCGGCGTATCACCCATAATACCAATATTTGCTTTGTTCCCATCCCAACTGCTCTGATCTTTAATGGGGATGTTGTTTCTCAACCTCAATAGCATAATTATATTTTAGTGGGTATTTGGGAATGTAAAAAGGGAAGCACACACATTCCTCTATATAATGTAAGAAATTCAGTGCCACCTCTGGGCTATGCAATGTAATGGAGTTAGAGTGGGAAAAAGCCTCATCCCTTTTCCACTGATTATTTGTGCTTTTCCTTTACTCTGTTGGGGTCCTCTGTGTTCCCAGCAGGTGTGCACATGACCTGGGGCTCTGGGACCTTCTTGGAGCTCCAGCAAGAGGTGATGTGGGTCTGCAGGAGGGACACTGGAGCTCTTGCTCAGGCTGGTCTCAAAATCCTGACCTCAAAGGATCCTCCTGCCTCGGCCTCCCAGAGTGCTAGGATTACAGGCGTGAGCCACCACAAGGCCATTGTTTTAGACTTAAGCTTTTGCACTAGGTCCCAACAGACTAGACTAAAAAATCAAAATGGAGTCACCTATGTTCACCAAACCCAAACTAAGTTTTAAGACTTTTGGGGAAAGAGACAACAGCCAATTTCCCAAACTGGCCCATTTAAAATCTTCAATTGGCATGATAATGAAGCTCCCTCTGTTAATTCTTATGCAAAATAGGCAGCTGGAAGTCACCTGTGCTTAACTAGTCAGTTTTTCTGTTGTTCAGTCTCCCTGGCCCTGCTTTACATTAAAAATATCTTTGAAACATGTTCTGCTTTCTTCAGGGTGTCTTTCTAAAGTCAACCTCCTCTGTTCATCTCACTGGAACACATTTTATTTTATGGTATGAAGTGTTGCCTGATTCTAGAATCGCAAATAAAACCAATTGAGATCTTTACATTTGCTGTAATTTTGTCTTTTTGTTGTTGAAACTTTGAGGGGGTTTCAGACTGGGTCCACTTGCTCTTTGCACAAAGATCTAATTATTGTGGCAATGAGGATTACCAAGGAAGAAAGGAACTTTTAACATGACAGACATCTTGTTGGGAGAGGCTGCCTCAAATCTGTTTCCCTGACTAAAGGAGATCCTGGGCTTTTTAAGGAGGGGCCATAGGCCTTGGGGCAGTGGAGGGGGATGGTGGATCCTGGTGTCAGGAAGTCTGCCCTAGGGCCTTCAGAATCTCAACTCTTCTGTCTAAGAGAAAATCCAACATTTGAGGGCAGTGGTGGTGGCTTTTGCTTATAATCCCAGCACTTTGGGAGGCATAGGCAGGAGGATTTCTTGAGGCCAGGAGTTCCAGTCCTTTCAATTCTGGGAAACAACTCAACGGACCAAGTAGTTAGTTAAGAGGATTATAAAAAACACATGGGGGTTGGTGGAGCTGGTTTACATTTTGACAGATCTGGCAACAGTGAAGTGTACTCTGTCTTCCTCATGGAGCCCTGAGAGTCATGAGTAAGTCCCTTTCAGGTCTGAGCTCTGCTCTTTTTTTTAGTTGAGCTCCCTGATATTTTTGGCTTTAGGGATACCAAGGTTAGTTTGTGCTGTGAGGGAGCACTTGACATTGGGGTACCTTGGGTTAGTTTGTGCTGTGTCAGGGCACGTGACTTTTGGGTTTGTGGTGGCTGAAAAGTCACCAGCAAGTGCTCCCTCTTTGGAGGTGTCTCATGTGTGGTTTCATAAAAAACTCGAGGCTGGGCATGGTGATTCATGCCTGTAATCCCAGTAGTTTGGGAGGCCAAGACAGGAGGGTCGCTAGAAGCCAGGAGTATGGGCCACATCTCTACAAAAAGTCTTTCTTAAATTAGCCGGATGTAGTGGCACACGTCTATAGTGCCAGCTACTTGGGAGGCTGAGGCAGGAGGATCCCTTGAGCCCAAGAGTGGAGGGTTATAGTCAGCTATGATTGTGCCATTGCACTTCAGCCTGGGCCTCAGAGCAAGACCTTGTCTCTAAAAAAATAAAAAAGGCTTGAGTCAAACTCCCAAGCTCATGCCATACGGAAATGTGGGTTGCTGATACCGTAAAGGGCTGCAGTTTTAAAGGTAAATGACAGCAGTTGCAATAGGTGGTTATTACTTCAGGAGGCGTGACTTTCAGCTCGCTTTCAGAATTCACAGGTACGTGGGTCCTTTTTGCTTGTATGCTTTGGTAAGGGAGGCTTCAGGGTCTGACTGGATCAGATAGGAACTAGAAAGTCAATTGGTTAAGTTGGTCAAGGAGATCTTGGAGCCAAAACTAACTTGGCTTTGAAGAATCCCAAGATCCAACATAAAAATGGGATTCCTAATTTCTAAAGATCTGAGTAGTCTGATTTCTGGTAGATCTGCCTTTTTTGTGTATAAGATGTCTGGCCCCGGAAGCTACAAATTTAAAATTCCCATGGCCATTATGTGGAACACCATCTAAGAAGATACAAATCCCAAGCCTCTTGAAGGCAGAGAAAATGGGATTCCTACTGGCATTCAGAAGTTTTAAAGAGACAACAGGATTTTAAAATAGCTTTTTAAAAAGATTTATTGCGAAAAGCTAATGAAAAGCTAAAAATGCAAGATATCCCCTATATCAAGGATGGTAGAACATGTAACTCCTATGCTCTCCTTTATCCTATTTTGCCTGAATATTCACAGTCTGCTGACTCTGAATTGCATTTCTCTTCTGAAAGAAAAGTTAAACAGTTTCCTTATAAGACAGAAACAAGTAAACATTCAGGAGATAAGCCCTGTGTGAATTACATTCCCTGGATAAAAACAGAGCTCAGGCCCTAGTTAAAAAATGTTCTAAACCTAGGGAAAATCTTCAAAAGTTTTCTAAGGTTTCAGGGTCTGAATTGTGACTTATGACTTTAGGAGACCTGACCACCTCTACCAACTAATACCCATGTTGGTGGGGCCTGGGGAGGCCCAAAATGAATAAAGGAGGCAGAATGGTATTCTCTTGAGAATAATATCAGGGGCCGGACAAACCCCACTTGGTCTACTTATAGGCAAAGCAAAGCACAAAAGATGGCAAATGATCTTTTGAAAGCCATTCCCAAAACCTTTCAGCTCCATGGCAATCAACAACCTAGAATGTGGCCAGGCACGGTGGCTCATGCCTGTAATCCCAGCACTCTGGGAGGTCGAGGCAGGATCCCTTGAGGTGAGGAGTTCAAGACGAGCCTGAGCAAGAGCAAGACCCCATCTCCACTAAAAATAGAAAAATTAGCTAGGCGTCGTGGAGTGCGCCTGTAGTCCCAGCTACTCGGGGACTGAGGCAGGAGAATCACTTAAGCCCAGGAGTTTGAGGTTGCTGTGAGCTAGGCTGATGCCATGGCACTCTGGCCCAGGTGACAGAGCGATACTCCATCTCAAAAAAACAAAAAACAAAACAAAAAACAACCTAGAATGACTTTTAGGCTTCCAGTGCACTTCTCCAATAAGCAACCCCTAAAACTGCAGTTTCCAGAGAAATGTTGCCATTTGTGCAAACAACTAGGAGATTGGACAAGGGACTGCCCCCAAAGATTTCAAAGAAAGCCCCTAAAAAAAGGCTGCCCCCCTGATAATCTCTATATTTAACACCTGAACTGAAGGGCCTCCTTTGCCCTAGTCATTAATGGGCTCTGCCCTGAGGTCGGTAGTCTGATTAAGAAACAAGCTAAATTGGCCCGGTTCACGCCTGTAATCCTAGCTCTCTGGGAGGCCGAGGCGGGCGGATTGTTTGAGCTCAGGAGTTTGAAACCAGCCTGAGCAAGAGCAAGACCTCCTCTCTACTAAACATAGAAAGAAATTAATTGGGCAACTAAAAATATATAGAAAAAATTAGCCGGGCATGGTGGCGCATGCCTGTAGTCCCAGCTACTTAGGAGGCTGAGGCAGGAGGATCGCTTGAGCCCAGGAGTTTGAGGTTGCTGTGAGCTAGGCTGACACCACGGCACTCAAGCCCAGGCAATAGAGTGAGACTCTGTCTTGGAAAAAAAAAAAAAAAAAGAAATAAGCTAAATTGAAAAGACTGTCTATGGAAGTAAATCTTTAAAACACAACTTTCAGACCTTTAGCTGGCTATTTTGAAGCTTCTAGTAAAAAAAGTTTACATCTGTAAAGTAAATCTGCATATGTAAGAACATCTCCCTCTCTGTGCCTAAACCACTGGAAACTTTAACAATAGGAAAGACAGTGGCTTAAAGTTTACATAATAAATCTTCGCTTTGTTTTAGGTGCTTTTCCTTGCCATTTTGTCTTAAGTGGGCCTTTACCTACCCTAATAGGGTTACTATTAAAAGTTCTGGGCCTCACAGCGCTGGCTCACACCTGTAATCCACCTGTAATCACACAGCTCAGAGGCTGAGGTGGGAGGATTGCTTGAACCCAGGAGTTGGAGGTTTCAGTGAGCTATGATCATGCCACTGCACCCCACCCTGGGCAATAGTCTCAAAAAAGAAAAAAAAAACGTTCTATAAATTGTCTACCTAGTTTTATCTGGGAGTCATCCTTTGGAATTGCAAATTGAAGAGTTGAGTAGCTAGCAATCTCTTGGAGCAATGGAATGGGGCATTGAATCTGTGAAGGTGTGCTGAAACATCAACTCACAAAAAGCAGAGTAATAAGTGAAATCATACACAAATGTATTGACTTACTCGGGGAGAACCACAGAGTGATTATCCTAACCCTCCAAGGAGTATAGAAGCTTAGATACCATTCTGAGGTTACCAAAAGCGTTGGGGCTCGGAGCACAGCCAAACCCAGGCTGTGATGGTTAATCAGATTATAATGGTTAAGATAGGTTATGGGAGGGAGAAGAGGAGGAGGCCTGGCTTGCAGAGGTGTAAGCAAAAGCAGGCTCAGCTGCCCACCGGTCAAAAAGCCAAACCCCTGAGAGATGAAGAGTTGGTGGTAGGAAAAGCAGGTTTATTTTAAGAGCCAGTATCCTAAGGAGATGGTGGACTCATGTTGCAAAGGCCATCTCAAGTTTAGGAGTCTGAGGAAAGGCTTTTAAAGGGGAAGGAGGCTTGGGCGCGGCCGGCCACATGGAGGTCTGTATTTGTTGTTTCCAGTGGTTGAATAATGGGCCATCTGACCATCTGGCTGGTATCAGCTAGATTGCAATGGAATTAAAGTTGAACAGCTCAGCATTTTCCTCCAGGGGGTTTTCCTATAAACTGCTCAAAGCCAGTTCCTGGAATTCTTAAGTAAGCATATAATTAGGCATTGTAAAAGAAAGAATTATTAGTTAACTTTAAGATGGAGGGACTGTTACTGTTACAATGGTGGTCTTGTTATGTAGATGAAACCTCACAGGTAGCAGCCATCAGATGGTAAATATTTCTTTCAGGCCTTTAAGGTGTTTGACTCTCAGTTAATTTTTCCTAGATTGGGACTAAGGAGCGCCTCAGAGAAAGCCTGGCTGCATCAATGCAGATTCTCTACAGGTGCAAATTCCCCCAACAAAAGACAGTTTTGCAAAATTACTTCTATTTGCCAGCTCTGAGAAACAGAGTCTGACACCTTTAAAGATCTGAAAAGGAACATTTACCGTCTATTATCTCTGAGGGCTGCTACCTGTAAGGATTTATCTGCATAACAAGACCACCTTTGCTAGCCAAGCTTCCTTTCTCTCTCCTATAACTTGTCTTGCCACCAAAAACCTGTTTGGCTACAATCCAAGTCCCCATTCTTTTAAAAACCTCTATGCGTCATTGAGGAGTTGAGTTTTCATTCTGAGGTTCCCATGTATACACATTAAAATAAATTTGTATGTCTTTTCTCCTATTAATCAGTCTGCCTTATGTCAGTGATTTTTCAGTGAACCTTTATGGGGCAGAGGGCCTTGCTCCTTACATATCCTAAAATGTTATGTCTTCAAGGAGGTTCATGTAAAGAATGAAAATAACTCTGACAAGTACAGGTTTCTAATAACTTTGAGTTCATACCATTGGACTGACGCTCCAAAACTCTAATGAAGAAACCGGGTTTGTGAAACTGCTAACCAAGATCAGAGTAAGAATTATATGAAATTGAATGAACTGATGAAAAACTATGGGTTTTTAAGGCTTTTTTTTTTATTTGAAACTTGGCTAGTTCTTTTAATGTTTTTCAGATTTAAAGAAATCTTTTTTTCTTTTAAAGCTATCTACAGTTTACAGCAATTTGGGAAAGAATACTTTTGTAAACAAAAACTGAAACATTTACGCATATTGTCCACACAAGGTTTTAAATGTTTCCGTACAGCCATCTGTTAAATAGCAAATGGTCTCTTTGGATGGAACAACAAAACTCAAAGAAATGCATAATAATGAGGACACTGTAACCTAACATGGTATGCTGAGACCGGAAACCCAAAGTGATGGAAGCTGAGAGTAGTGCTGATGCCCTAAGTTTCGGTCACACTCTCCCTAGATGAGAGTTTGATCAAAAGAGGAGAATTGTGAAATAAAAATTCTAGGAGGCCATTGTTTGGACAGGAGGCATTAGCCAGGGCTAAGAGGAGAGCTCAGAGCTGATATGAGACTAACCAGATACAACAGGAAGGAAATAACTTACGATCCGATTCATCCCTTGTGAAATCCAGTGTGGAAATCCACTATCTGGCAGTTTCACATGTCGGGATAACTGTGGAAAAAAATAAAAGAATATATATTATACACACAAATATTTTAAGGTATGTACACACATTACCTCAAGAGACACACATATAGAAAACAAGTATCATTCTATCTGCATTGTGTAATGTTAGAGCCGGTTCCCCTCGGCCCCCGGAACAGAGAGGCAGAGTCACCTACGCTGCAAAAGGCAAAGGAGTTTATCGACTAGCTTGAGCTAGGGTCCAAGTCCCAGAGCACCAACGCAGTGGCCTCCCTATGAACCAGGATCCCGTGCTGGGGTAAAAGTGAAGCTTTCATACTTTCTTTTGCACACGACACACCGGTGGCACACGACACGCTGGGCACACCATCCCCCCTCCCCCCTTAGTCCATTGGTTCCTTTGAAAGTGGCAGATGGTTTTGACTCTTGATTGGTTGGCTCCAAGCCTCGGGATTTTCAATTTTCGCGCCAGCGCCAGTTTGGGCCGCCTTTCGGTTTCAGGGAAACTGAAACTTAGGCCTATTTCAGGAAATTCAGCTTGTCATGGAGTCACTCCTGCTCTTACTCCTATATTTAACAAACAACTAAAAGCAAGCACGGTTACAGAAGCAAATGGCATTAGTTACAATCAAAGAGAACACATTTGTCTAATCTCAAACAATTTGTTCCATACAAGACAAAGTACATTCTCTTACTATCAATTCCTGTCTTTCAAACCTTGCACTGGCTTTAACATTTTCCGTCTGAGATTGTCTCCCAACAAAAGGTCAAAGACAGTGTTTGAATTGTTGTAGAAACGCAGATCCAAGAGCATGTATCCAGTGTGTAGGTACAGCCAAACACTGTGACACCGGTCCTTGGAGGTAGAGAAGGAAGAAGACAGATAAAAGAGCAAAATGTCTCAGATCCATCTCAACAAAAGATTGAATTAGGAAGCTTTTATGTGGCTAGGGAGGGAGCGGGAGTTTCAGTGAAGTCTGAGTTGCTTTTAGTCTCAGATAACATCACGGGCATCAGTAGCTAGTTGCAACTTTCTCAAGGTCATTCAGCCCTTGTGCAAGACAAACTCATAGATTTTCCTTATGACCCTGGAGTTATCTCCTCCTGTTTGACACAAAAGTACATCAGCAATTGATAATTACTTTGAGAATAAGGGGTGTTGGACAGGAAGCAAATGGTTAACATGTGAAAGCCAGCAACAGTCTAGTCAAATTTTATATTTTAATCATTAAAAAATGCCAGGACACTAAAATCTCAAGTGGCATAGCTACAAACTTCCTATCAGAATATGTTTAAACACAGCTGTGCTAAGCTCCATCGTGTTCACTCTGCATATGTGGGAAAGTTTTTTCCAGACTTAGATAGAATCTTTGAGTTAGAATAAGTGTTTTAAATTACACTCAGAACCTGACTGGAGCTGATATATTTTACTAAATACAGAATATACATAGTATTTTTTCCAACTGTTGACATGTAGCAGAAGTAAAGGTGTGGAAAAGGGCAATGAAATGTTCCATGAGTTGTCTCTTTAAAACTCCTCCCTTTTTGGGTATTAAAACTTGCATTCCTTCCTGAGGTCAATGATGAAAAGGGCAGAAAAATGTTCTTGCTGTTTGTTTTCTATTATCTTAAATCACAGGAGATGGCTTAACAGAAGTGTCCTGATAAGGATCACAAGATTGCAGTCACCTGAGATAAGGTCCAGATAACCCAAGACAGAAACCATCAATTATTTTTAAGCAACAATAGCTGGAAGCTATGACATGTGACACTGGTCACATAGACCTGCAGTCCCCAACCCTGTGGCCATGGCCCAGTACTGGTCTGTGGCCTGTTAGGGCTGCTCATCACCACCTGAACTCTGCTCCACACTCCCACCCAAGACACCCCGTCCTTCCTACCCCATCTGTGGAAAATTGTCTTCTATGAAACCAGTCCCTGGTGCCAAAAATGTTGGGAACCACTGACGTAGACCTTAGCCCAACCACTGTAAACCCTTCCTTTAAAAAGTCCTGTTTTTCTGATAACAGCGGGATGGTGGTCTCTGAGATACTAATCTGCTGCCTTCCACATTTAATGGCAAATTAATAAATTTCTCTTTCCTTTTTCCTCAACCACTTGTCCTTATATTTTGTTCTCATTGCTTCAGCCTTGGGAACAAGTATCGAGCTTTTGGTAACAGACACATGTCTCCAAGTAGTATACTGACTTCAGACTCTAAGGATTGTTTCTCCCAATACATGGCCCCTAACCATTTTTTTAAATTTTGTTTAATCTGGTGTTTCTCAAATCAAATGCCACATGTGTTGTCAGGAAATGTTAGATGATCCACACATACTGAAATACTAGAAACATTAAAATTAGCCTTTTTATTTTTAATGCCAGTTTTTAAGTCAATTTAAAATTCTGGATTATCCAGTGATCAAATTAAAACTATTTCCAAATGATTTTTGTCATTAATTTAGTATTAATTTTGTGGTGCTATTCATAATAAGTGATTGACATAATTGATAGTATTTAGTTTTTAATGCTTTGGCAAGCATATCTGCAATTATCTTAGCATTTTTTAATGTTAAAATGATTACTATCTGTCACCATATTTATATTTGATTTTTTTGTAAGCATATCTACCATTGGATCCTAATATCAAATGATAAAATCATTCTTTATCTACCTGACATTATTTTCATGTTTGACTTTTTAACAGTTGCTGACAAATTTGTGGTTATAAATTTCTATTGAAAAACATTTTCATAAACTAAGACTTTAATTTATTAAACAATGTAATAAGTTGGGATCTGATAGTATTAGAAAGAACATTGAAGTAATGAACCACTTGTGAAGTAATGTACCACTTGTAGTAGACTGAGAAGAGGCAAACAGAGGCTTATTTAAAATGCAAATACAGTGTTTGTGTTAGGTAGATATCAAGAGATTTCCAGTCTCCTAGGGATGAACGTGGGTGCTGCTGCAATTCACCCAAAATGGGCTTTCAGAGAGGCTCATGGGAGATCTGTATGCGCAGTAAGACTCAGGTCATGCAACTCCCAACTGTCCAATCAAAGTGGTTCCATGGTGATATCTGAGCCATGAGGAAGGTCCCAATCAGGGCACTGTAAAACAAGACACAGACCATAACCAGGCCCTTCCTTTTACTCTCCCTTTGTTGTGAGAATGGGTCTAGTCATCATCTGTGGCGTATATATCATGCTCTGTAAACCTATGTCATGTTCTTGCTCTATAATTCTCTCTCTCCTCAATAAACCTCATTTTCGTGCTTGCCTTATTTTGGTGCGTCTGGTCATTCATTCTTTGACCTTGAGCATGTCAAGAACCGACATTTGAGACTGAAACCTGACATTTGCACCAAGGGAGAGACAAATGCTATCACGAAAGAACAGAGGGGTCATGAAAGTTTAAATAGTGAGAAGTGGTAAGGGGCTCCTGGCGTCACAGCGCCACAGTGCTAAACCTCAGCTAACACTACAGCAGTCAGTACCATATTTACATTGCAAGTTTTAATTTAGTTTTGGCAGTATATCATTAATCACATTAATTTAATGCTGTTGTTACAAATTTTTGTTTTCTTAAATTTTTTAGCATTTGTTATAAACATTTGATTTTATGGTTGGGAAAGAGTTAGGCACATAGCTGTCAAAACCAAAAGGGGGTTTCTGTCTAGATCTAGTTTCTTTTTGCACAAAGATCCAATTATTGAGACAATGAGGATTGCCAAGGAAGAAAGGAATTTTATACAATAGACATTTTTGTCAGGAGAAAGGGAGAAGCTACTTCAAATCCATGGGCTTTTTAAGGAGGGGCTATGTGCCTTGGGGCAGGTGGAGGGAGCCGGTGGTCCTGTGGAAGTCTGCCCTGGGGCCTGCAGGATCTCAACTCCTTTCTGTGTGAAAAATCCATCATTTCAAGTAGGGTCTGGTGGTTTATACCTATAATCCCAGCACTTTGTGAGGCAGGAGGATCGCTTGAGTCCAGGAGTTCAGGGTCCATCATTTCTGGGAAACAACTCAAAGGGTCAAGGAGTTAGTTGAGGGAGAGGATTGAAAAAATATATAGGGGTTCATGGAGCCAGTTACAACATGAGGAATTTATATTATTGTGTGTTTGTATACGTTTAAGCAAGATAAAAATTAAGTCAGCACTGAGAACTCATAATACATCTTTTCCTTTATGTGGGCCTCTCTTATTCTCTAGTTGGAAGTCATTATCTTTAATTATAATCATTCATAGAACAGTTTTAAAACAAAAGCAAACACAATCTAAAAACCTGCTATGACTTGTTTTTGAAATGCTAACAATAAGTTTCCCAGTTTTAAAATACAGAGCAATTCATTACCAGAGATAGTTGACAAAAGCTTGGGGCAACGATCTGCTGAAATGTTATTAGGAAACTTTTGAACTTTGAAACTTTTTGGAAATACTTATTAGAATGAATCTGTACCAAGTATGTAAAACATTTCTTCACTGATATACTTTTGGAAGCAAATGGAAACAAGGTCGAAAATTGCTGGAAATTAAATAGATCAAACCAATATAGCTGACTCAAACTCCTCCACAAGGAGAGTAAAATAATAGTATAAAATTTGGGGTCTCTGCTTAACAGGAGTCAGTTCTTTTACTTACTCTCTTTTGTTTCACATAGTGCAGGCTATTCACCACTGATATTTAGGACAGTGGTCCACTTATTGCCATGGGGGTAACAGATGATAATGCTTAGATGTCCCCACGAATTGCATACCTTTCTCCATTAGTAGATTTGAGAATCTTGAGTTTCTTCCCATGGTTGTTTGATCATACTTTCCCAACTGCTGAAATTCTTGTACTGAATATACGAATGAGTGAAGTATCTCTCTAGTGAAGTTACTGATTTGAACTCAAATTTTCACAAAGACAATAAAATGACTATTGGCAGAAGATTCACAGTGGCCCTAAGATGCTGTAGTTGGACACAAATCCATATATTCAGGTTTATGACATTAGTGTTGTAACGGGGTCCAAGCTTGTACCGCTCTCTGCAGGACATCCAATAGGTCAAGAGACAAGGGTTGGGGCAAAGAAAAAAACTTTTATTCGAAGAGCCAGTAAACTGGGAAGGTGGCAGATTAGTGTCCCCAAAAACCATCCTAAATTCGTATGAACTTGAGGCTCCTTTTTATGTTAAGGGAAGGGGGAAGAGGAGGGAGCTTGAAGAACTAAATGAGGACCACAGTCATCTGGGCATCAGCGAGAGTCTGAGGAGGTTGAAAAATTTATTTGTTCTTGGTCAGTTAATTTGGAGGAGGTAGGTCAGTTCATGATGTTTCTAACAAATCTTTAACATATTACTTCTGTGCAGACTTTCCTTATCTCCCTAAAGTTAGTTTTGGGAAAGGAATAGTTATCATCTTTCTTCTAAAGTTAAATTATAAGCTAAATTCTTCCTATATTTATCTGGCCTCCTGCAGAGCTAAGCAGAAACTTTTAACATAAAGGACGTTACCACAGGGGGTGAGAAGCAAAATGGAGCAGGTTAGGCTGAGCCCCCTCCCACTGCTGTAGTGCTACGTGCTCTTGACCAGTGCTTCCCTTTCATTCCCCTCTGCTCTTCTGTCCACTCCCCTACCACTGCCACAGATTTACTTTCCAATTGTAGGTTCAAAAGGAGGTGCCAGATATTTGGTTCAATGGTAAAATAAAGTTATCGTTATTGCTATGGTTTGAATGTTTGTGTTCCCTCCAAAATTCATGTTGCAACTTAATTCCCAGTGCAACAGTAT
The DNA here is from genome assembly GCA_963575035.1 of Avahi laniger. Lineage (NCBI taxonomy): Eukaryota > Metazoa > Chordata > Mammalia > Primates > Indriidae > Avahi > Avahi laniger. Next base: position 17,428 of record CAUYSK010021749.1, read on the forward strand.
TAACCGGTGCACCCTTTAGGAGGTGAGTAGGCTCAGAAGAAGAGAGCTGTAGAGAGAATTAATCTTCCTAGAGATTATCTAAGTCATTGTGAACAGGACGCTGGTAGAAATAGGGATAGTAAAGGCCATTCCGATAAGGCCGTAAAAGGAAATGAGGAATATCTTATTGGAAACTGGACGAAAGGCCATCCTTGATATAAAGTGACAAAGAACTTGGCTGAATTATATCCAAGTTCAAGGACTTTGTGGAAGACAGAATTTAAGAGCAATGAACTAGGATATTTGGCAGAAGAAATCTCTATGCAAAGTATTCAGGGTGCTGCATAGCTTCTCTCGACCACTTAAAGTAAAATGCAGGAAAAAAAATTAATTAAAGGTGAAATTTATAATCAAAAGAGAATGAGATTTGGAAAATTCTCAGCCTGGCCATGTAAAGAATGAAATAGCACCTTTGTGAGAAAATACAAAAGATGTGGCCAAGTGACGATTTGATAAACAGATTAGTGTGGACAGAAGGAATATAGATGCTATTCATCAAAACAAGAAAAATGACTCCAAAGGCATTTTGGAGATCTTCAGAATGGCCACCCCCATAGCCATAGGCCCTGAGTGCCAGGGCCTTCAGGGCAGATCTCTTTCAAAGGAGGGGCCCAGGTTGTCTATGGAACCTTGGGGACTGCAGCAGGTGCTGCCCAAGTCTCTGCTCCCCACATTCTGGTGCAGTGCTTCTCAGTTGCCTAGCTGTGGCTCAAGCCGGCTCAGATGCAGCCTGACTGCCACTCTGGAAATCACAAGGGATAAACCTTGGCATCATTCACATGGTTCTAACCCTGCAGATGTGCAGAATGCATGAGCTGTGGGGGCACAGCTACCTCTACCTACATTTCAAGGGATGTCTCAGA
>CAUYSK010021750.1:0-28334 GCA_963575035.1 Avahi laniger
AATGTGCACCACCCAAATGATGGACATATTTGAAACTCAGACTTAGGGAGGGAGGTGGGGGCAAGGGCAACATATGTAACAGAAACATCTGTACCCCCATAATATGCTGAAATAAATTTAAAAAATTAAAAAAAAAAAAAAAAGAATCACAGGGTGGTAAAGCAGGTCACATATACGTTTCCTCTTAAGGATTCTTTTCCCTTGAGGTGTGTCCATTTTCTTGTTTGAGGATTGGTTCATGAAAGCCAGCAAATTCCCACCAATCACCGTGGGTTACATAAATGAACTAATTTTATGGATATACTCATGTTTCAGATTGTTTATCCTCTCCTCCCTCCAAAAATTCTGAGGATTTCTCATCAAACTCTTTGCCTTGGTCATGTTTATTCTTGTGCTTCCTTTTTGGCAGGCATCCAAACCTCTGGGTAACCAAAGAGAGGCTAGAATGTTTAGACGTTATCCCTTCTGAAAAGTGACTCACAGATGAAAAGTGCTTTTTCTGTATTGGAAATATTATTAGACTAACATCTTGTCCGTGATTTGGACTATTGGCAATTACTGGAACTCTGTGGGAAACTGAGTATGTGTAAGCCTTCATCATCTTGCACAAAGTGGAGGTGTGCTTTTGCCTGTGATGAGAACTTTCTCACTTCCCAGTTCTCTGTTACTCGATCTTGTTCTTTTTTTTTCTTACCGTACAGAGACTGAGCACAAATTTGTTGAGCATGACTCATCATACATAATGCACCTCTCTGCTGTAATGCACCAGTGCTTCCAGAACAGCCATGTCTTAGCAATATCAAATGCCATTACACAGTCCATAAAGTGTCAGAAAAACACAGTGGGATGACCTCATTGTTCACGTGCAGACGGACTGCCCAGTCTAAGCCTTCCATTTGGCCGGGGTTGGAGTGTCTGTGTGCCCTCTTTCATGCACACACATGTGTTTGATAGCAGAAGCATGGATGTCATATTCCTAATTAGGTTTCTTTTCTTTTTCCACATGTTGTAGAGTTTATATCTTTAAGGTTTCTTAGTTTCCTTCCTATTTTGGACTAGACTCATTTATTTTCTGTGAAACTTATCCCCTCCCACCCAACTCTGCTAAAAAAAAAAGTAATGAAGCACAGTAATTTCTTTTTTTAGTAGACATTTAAGTTTGTGACTTACAAGGGTATGCACAGATCAGGGAGAGAAATCCTAGTGTCACTAGACATTGTATGTATGATAGTGTGATCCTCTAAAAAGGACCATGTCTTATCTTTCTAGAAAGGAAAATACAGTACTGAATACATAGATTCTTAAGAAAGATTTGATGGTGAGGGAATTAATGATTTCCCTGACTCTGGTTTAGATGGCAATTTACAGGTCAGCCGGCTGAAGAGCCTATCCAATTCTAGATCTGTAATGTTCTTATCAAAGGGTCATCTCGCCGAGCTTGAATACTCTGAGACATTGGCTCATTAACTTCCCAGACACTAACCAGGATTTGGATAAATATAGTTGTCATAAAGTTGTTGTTTATATTAAAGATCAAATCCCTTTGGTTTCCAACTATCAATTCAGACTTTATGCTCATACTTTAGATGAATGATTAGCTTGACAATCAAAGTCAATTATAAAAATCAGTTCCCTGTCAGTGAAACAACCAAAGTGACCCAGGGTGTAGAGACCCAGTATTTAATTGACTATGTGCACTTGTTTTTGTATCTTTTCATTAGAGATTACTTCTTATCTGATAATAGTTTGGACCAAAACAGAGCCACTTGTGTTTAAAAAAAAAAGGAAGAAAGAAAAGGAAAAAACCTTAAAAACAGAGCCTATGTATATAGATTATGAAATATTAATATATTTTTCTTGTCCTTGATTTGTTTTTCTTTAGCTTTCTTTTGAGAGAAGCAGTTTTCTACATGAGTAAAATGGCTTTTATTTTTCACCATCTAACATCTTTACTTGCCAGTACATGAATTTTTCTGGATATTTTCATTGATTTGAATTGCATTGGTGAGCACAGAGACGTGGCAGAGAGTAGGGGTGAAAAACCTGGCTCTGCTTGTAATTGTGTGACCTTGTGTGAGTCATTTTACTTATTCAGGCTTCCTTTCTAATTAATTCTAATTCTAATTCTAATTCTAAAATTCTAATGAAATTGTCAACCTAAGTGATAAGCAGAGGGAGCTCTCAGAAGAAAGTGATGTTTATTTGGGAATACAGCATTCCAATGGGAATACGTGCACCATAGTAAACTATGCACCTGTTCAGGGAGGTAAAGGAAGATGATGGTTTTTAAGGGAAAATTAAGAAGGATTACTTTATTGTTTTGACATGATTACCCTTGGCTATAAGAATAAAAAACAAGGGTAGTGTTAGTCCAAGGTGGGACAGGCAGTTGCTGGGCAGATGTGCTGGCAAAAGCATTTTTTTTTTTTATAAGGTTGCCATATGCTTTGTGCAAGGTTGTGGTTTTGCAGTCTTTTGTGATAGTTTTTGTTATCAGGCATTTATGCTTGAGAACCCTCCTTCCTGGCCTTGTTTGGCTTTGTTTTTGAGGTTTTTTCTTTTCTTTTCTTTTTTCATTTCTTTTCATTTCTTTTCTTTCTTTTCTTTTTCTTTTTTTTTTTTTTTTGACACAAGTGGCTCCATTTTGGTTCTGACAACTTTCATAAAATGTTTAAAGTAATAAAATTCACAACCAGAGCCATATTGTGAGCATTAAACAATTTAATTCCCATAAAGTGTTTTTAAGAGTAATTACTCCAAACTAAGCAGTCAATAATTGCAAGCTGTTACTTAGTGTCTTGGCTAAAATCTCTTTTTTTCATCTGTTTGTATTTTTTTCATGATTTTGCAATGTCTAGAGGAGTACTACTTGTAGAAACAACAAGATAAGCTTTTTTTGAAAATCTCTATTCAATCTTTCTTTAATCCACACATCAACATGTCTTCTTTCCTCCAAGCACAGGATGTAGCTTCTTATCAAGAAAACAGATTTGTAGAGAACTGGAAAATGGTCCTGTTTACTTCAAATTATTTCCTCTAATGTCTCAATTGAAGGACCTTATTAACATGTTCTCTGTAATAAGTTATACTACTAATATTTACGGAACATTTAATATTTGCTCAGTACTAGGGTACTATTTTAAATATTTCACATGTGTTAACTTTATTCTTAAACAACCCTATGAGTTAGCTAATGTTATTATTCCCATTAAATAGATACATAAATGACTCACAGAGAGGCTAAGTAGGTTACTTAAAGGTTACTGCGGACAAGCGTTGAAAATTGGATTTGAACTAAACAGTCTGATTTCAGAGCTTGAGCTCTTTACCACTCCATTGCCTGTTCCCTTTCCACTTCCAAAGAATTAGGTTACATCCCATGAGAATACAAACATGTCTGTCTGTTTTACAACTGTATGCTTCATGATTTTTCTAGTACTTGGCGCATAGTAGGTTTTCTTTAAATATTTAATGAATGAATGAAAACACCAAGTATAAAACTCTTTGAATTATTCTATAAGATTAAGTAGTTGGTATGTAGAATTGGGGAAAATAATTGAATAAATTTTAAAATAGATGTTGTAAAGATCAGGGAGGAGGATAAAATCTTGAATTTATTGAAATCCTATCGTGATGTAGTTCCTACACTTGCCATTTTTGTATTCATTATGTTTTAATCCTTAGAAATTTATGGAAAAAGTATAGTATCTCCCATTTATACCATGTCAACCTTTTATTGCATTAGCTTTGTTTTTCTCCTGAATAGGAATATGAGAGGAACTCAACGGTGCACTCTGGTTTAAGCCTCGACAGGGTCAATTGCATCATACCCCGCGTGACTGGATAACAAGAATAACAGACGCACTAACAAGCCGTGACGCTATCAAAAGGTCCCAAACCAATTTAGCAACTAGGCTGAGGTGAACATGGGTTTGCTCCAAAGCATTGATATTTAAAGTATGCAAAAAGTTACACTTATTTAAAAGATTGTGCAGAGTTCTGAATCCCCTTCTATTGTATTATACGTCTCCCTCCGCTTTCTCCTTTCACTCTCCAGTCCTGATGGGTAACTTAACCCCATCTTGGATCAGAACTTTGGGAGCGTGTGAAGTTACAAGGTCAATGGTGAATCCCTTTTCTCCCCTTTTTATTATTTTATATTTTTAATCCTCTTTTCACATGACCTACAATGAGAAATTTCCTTCATTTAGGAGATCTGGGCATGTTTCATGTTGTTCACTCAGACCAAAACATGCTGTTTGTGTCTCTAATTAGGAAAAAAATATTTTCAACTAAAAGAGATCAGTATAGTATAATGGTTAAGGATAAAAGTGCCCGCAGCTGGATTCAGACTGCCTAGATGGCAACTTTCTTCCCTGCTAGTTGAGTTATACCTTACTTTCACGCACGTGCATGCGTGCACACACACACACACACACACACACACACACACGCAATCTATCTATCTATCTATCTATCTATCTATCTATCTATCTATGCATTTTTAACTCTGCGTGTCAGTTGCTTCCTCTACAATCATATGGCTGCTTTATGGCTTAAATAATTTAATTCCTGCAAAGTACTTACACCATTGCCTAGCTACATTCAATGAATTTTAGATGTTATTATTATTTTTACTACTGTTACTGCTATTTTATTATAATTTACAATAATGAAATAATGAAAAATGCCTCCCAATTACTATAAATTTTACATTTCTTTGAATGCTTCCCTCCTTACTCAAATACTGTAGCTAACCAATATAAATCCACATCTCTAGTTGGAATTCCTTGCAATCAGACACCCAACTCTTTTTTTCATCTGTTGGTCTTTATAAATTTCAGTCTACAAATATTCATCTGTCTACTTATTCCTGAGTTCTGTCTCCTGAAAGTTTTCTTTTCCTTTTTCCATTCATGAAAGTTTAGTTTCTCTGCCATAAGTCCCTCCAATTATTAGGACACCCACTGGTCCATATTAAAGAGACCCTATACTGGTAACATTTTATGGGAGGAACTGTTCCTGCTTTTGTAAACATAACTCCCCTCCCCCAACATATACATATGCATACAATGTCGGGATTGTGCAAAATACAGCTTTGTATTTCTCTGAAGGGGAAATACTGTTAATATTATAAGTACTCTCACTTTATTTTTCCCAGTGTCTGAGAATATTATTTATAAGTACTGCACGCTAACCAATTGCATCACTGGAACTCCTGAGAATATAATTTATATTAGCTATGTAATACCTCAACACAGGAATCCCAGAAATCATTTGATCAATTTCTATTGAGATATTTAAGTTGATCAAAATTTTTTTGTTATTGATATTATTGTGATATATAACCTTGCATATAATTTTTTTGCCATAATTAAGCAAAAGAATATGCATTATATTAAGGCTCTTTTTTTTTATTTTAGGGTATTATGAGAGTACAAACATTATGGTTATATTTTATGTCTTTGCCTCACCCAAGCGAGGGTTAGAGGCATGCCCTACCCCCCTACAGTGCTCCCCATGTCCTTTAGTTGTGGGTTTACCCCCACATCCCCCTAATCCCTGGAGAATATTACTGCCATGTGAGCACCCTAGTGTTCATCAGTTAGTATCAATTTGATGGCGAGTACAAGTGCAGCCCGTTCTTCCGATCTTGGGATACCTCACTTCAGATAATGGGCTTAAATTCAATTCAGGAAAATATAAGAGGTTCTAGATCACTGTCATTACTTATGATTGAGTAATATTCCATTGTATACATATACCAAATTTTAATAATCCACTCATGAATTGACGGACACTTGGATTGTTTCAACATCCTTGCAATAGTGAATTGTGCTGCCATAAACATTCAGGTGCATATGTCTCTGTTATAGCATATCTTATGCTCTTTTGGGTAGATGCCTAATAGTGCTATTGCTGAGTTGAATGGCATTTCTATTTTAGCTCTTTGAGGTATCTCCAAATTCTTTTCCACAGAGGTTGCACTAATTTGCCATCCCACCAACAGTGTAACAGTGTTCTTGTCTCTTCACATCCTCGCCAGCATTTGTTGTTTTGGGATTTTTTGATAGAGGCCCATCTCACTGGGGTTAGGTGATATCTCATTGTGGTTTTGATTTCCATTTCTCTAATGATTAGAGATGCTGAGCATTTTTTTTATATGTTTGCTGCCCATTATTCTGTCTTCTTTTGAAAAGTTTCTGTTCATTTCCTTTGCCCATTTGTTGATGGGATTGTTTGATTTTTTCTTGTTGATTTTTTAAAGTTCTAGATAGATTTTGTTATCAGCCCTTTATCGGACTCTTAATCTATAATGCCAATGTAATAGTTATTAAAATATTGAATTAGTAAATACTTGTTATTTCTATTTTGCCCCATTTCTATCTTTGCATATATCTTTTGAATTTTTGTCAAGCAAAATTGGGGGACCCAATTGTTCTTTTTTTCTTTTTTTGAGTCAGAGTCTCACTCTGTTGCCTAGGCTAGAGTGAATGCTGTGGCATCAGCCTAGCTCACAACAACCTCAAACTCCTGGGCTCAAGCAATCCTTCTTCCTCAGCCTCCCAAGTAGCTGGGACTACAGGCATGCACCACCATGCCCGGCTAAATTTTTATATATATATATATATATATATATATATATATATTTTTTTTAGTTGTCCAGATCATTTCTTTCTATTTTTTAGGAGGGACGGGATCTCACTCTTGCTCAGGCTGGTCTCAAACTCCTGACCTTGAGCTATCCACCCACCTCAGCCTCCCAGAGTGCTAGGATTACTGGTGTCAGCCACTGCGCCCAGCCAACTCAATCGTTCTTATACAGGATTAGAAGATGAACACTGAAAAGACCATTTTAAGGCTACTTTGGAAAATTATCTTGACTTCTGAGTGCATTTATTAACAAAAGTATTTTTGATCATATCACAAGATATATTGAAACCAATGATTTCTTGCTCTTTAGTAATTCTAATATGTTGAAGGTGCCTTTTAATTTTAAATAGATTAGTCCTTTATTGCAGGTGCTCAATTTAGGATACTGTTCTCTTGTCTGACATGTATTTTGAGGTAGCTTTTGTCTTGGTTCAGGCTAGATTCTGAGAAATCCTGGCATAGCTGTATACAGTTAGAGGAACCCTCAAATGAATTTTAACTACCCGTTATAGGTCCATAACAAAACAGTACAAACACCAGTTGTCTGGGCAGCCGTGAAACCCACTTGATCTTATTCCAGATGTTTCCTGTATCCCATGAAACAACCTCTTGGAGAAGAGTGCATTTTCAAAAATTTTCCTGTGTTTAAAATTTAGGTGCTAAACATAGACATTCAGTGAAAATGTAGAAATCAAAGTTCAATTACTCATCCCAGTTGCCCCCTGCAGATGTGTCTCTTTGCCAGATGTCAAACAGATTACTGATTATGACGGTGGCTTTTCAAAGACTCTCTTCCTTTTCTGCTTTTCTTAGACTCTGATACACTTCCTTTCTTTTTATTTCTGGCAGCTGCTTTTATGACATCCTGAACCAGGCTTAGAGAGGTTAAAAAATGGGTCTCCTTTACTTCTCATTCTGACTTTCTCCATACCAAATTTCTTGTGGCTTACCTGAGGGAGGAACAATAAAAGGCCAACAATCAGGTTGTCTTCTTGCCTTTGCCTAAGTACTGTGAACATCCCCAAGCCTGAGAAAACATGACCCTGGCTTGAGATACAATGATTTTCCCTTCCGCCATCTGGAAACCACAAAACCCACACCAGCTTCCTCTCCAGGCACAATATTCTCATTTTCAAACCTCATATTGCTTTGGGAAATGGCAAGTCAGATTTTTGGAAATGCCGGACTTTTAGAATTGAGTTTGAGTTGATGGCCAATGACAATTCCGTTTTCCTTTTGCTTCTCTCTCCCTCACAACAGGAGAAACATTTTTATTCTTCTCTAACACCATAGGCTATGTCCACTTTTCTCTTTCATCCCAGAGCTGCTTTATATACTATTCACAGTTTGTGGCAAAACACTCATGAGAATAAGCAATGGAACAAGCTATAGTTTTGAGAATCTTAGAGTATAATCAGGTGCTAAAATATTTTGTAGGAAAAAAACGAGTGACTGTCAACAACACAATTGGAGCAAGAAATATATACTGGGCTTAAATATCAATGAAAGCCTCATGAATGATATCACTCAAGGGAGGTGTGTTAGACAGGGTATGATCAGTCTGGGCTAGTCTGCTATATTAGCCTGGGTTGCCTCAGACACAGACACTGAGACAAAGACTTGACTTCAAGGGGTTTATTTGAGAGTTGAGAAATGATCTCAGAACATACTGATGGAGAAGTAGAAAAGCGAGACAAGGAAGAGATCCAGGTAAAGTTAAAAAAAAAAAAAAACAGTGGGAAGCCACTTAATATGTGGCTAAGCAATTTACTACTGTGGACAAATGGAGCTTAATCTCACTGGGAATTATGGCAGACAGTGTTACATCAAAGTTATCCCAAATGGGAGGTGAGGAAGTTCAATCTGCCATTGGTTCAGGGCTGGACCAAGAGTACTAACTTGTCTGTACTGCTAGTTGCCCGTACATAGATGGAATTTGCTCTCCCAGACAGAAAAAAAAATTTAAAGTGGCAGCCTATTGTATGTAGGGATGACTGCTGTGAGGATGTGAGCGGGTCACTGATAGAGTTAGCAATAGGAGGGACAAAAGAAAACAACTTTGGAAAAAGGAAGAAGAAAAAAGTGAGATTTATACATGGTAGAAGCTAAGTATGTACACAGGGATAAAGTAACTCAAAATAATCACCCCTATTTTATATAGTTTTATAATGTATGCCACTTTTTTATATAAAAATACCATTAAATAGAATACTTTATATGAGACTGTGAGAGGACAAACAGGGACTAAATCTCAGGGGGATTATTTAAGAGGAATGAGACTTGAAGTTCAGTAGGTTCGTGTTCTAGATACCCTTAAAGGGAGATCAAAAGATTTGTCTTCCACAACTGAGGAAAAAAGAGGCACTGATGGATTTGAACAGGGAAGGTTTGTGAAAAATGCAGCATATCAGAATGATTTTCTGATGTTTTCATTCTTTTGTCGCAGAAATATTAATATTTATTAATCATTCTCTGTAGGCTAGATACTGAGGAAGGAAAAAACTGTGGATAAGATCTAAGAAATGAGTATCTCTACAAATAACAGCAAGATTGTTGGGGTAGGTGCAAAAAGAGAGACAATTCTGGCACAAATAGGGGGCGTTGGTTGGTTGCAAAATAAACTGAAATTCAAAGAGTAGAGAGAGAGTACTTTCATAATAACCTCTGTGAGAGTCCTGTGACTTCCTCAAATGGGCACATATCAGGAGGAATGAGGAAAAAATGATGGCGAGTGAGGTGGGCATTATTTGGCTAACACAATCCTGGTTTACCTGAGATTGCAATATGGCCAGCCCCAGTGATGAAAATATGATACATGTAAGTCAACCAAAACAATCACAACACCTTTGCCTGATACATCCAACCTCCTTTGAAGCTAGAAGAAGCTGTATGAGCTAGTTATGGCCAGAGATATTTGCAGAAATATGATGTGGGAGACGGGTGTAGTTTTCTCTGATAAAATATCTTTTGTTTCAACCTCTTAATTCATACATCGAAACACAGTCTGAGAACATTTCTCTTAAAGCTCCTCTTGTAGCCAAGTGACTTAGATGAGAAAAAAGAGGCAATATGATCACAATGGCTGAGCAATATGGTGAGAAAAGCCTGGAAATTTACTGACCTGACTAAGCTTCTAAATGAGCCCTGTAATCAGAGGCCACTGTTTTGTTGTGAGTTCATGATTATCTGGGTTATTCTGGGCACTGTTAGTCAATATTCTATTACAGGTAGCTATAGTCTTTCCTGTCAAAATGAGTGAAATAGTGTATAGAAACACTGTCTTTAAAGACACGGCGGGAGGAAATGGGTTTATCCAGTGACATATTAGATTTAGGTAGTGGATCTAAAAGTGAATATGGCTTAACTGGTTCCAAATTCCCACATAGATGAGTTACTCTAAGTTGGCCAATAGTGTTTGATTAATGTCTCATTTTCAACAGGAAACATTTCTAAGAGAATGCCTAAGACAATTCACCCTTGAATTTCTTCTGGTCAACATTTTTTCTCTCAATTATTTGGCTAAAAGCAAAGCAAACATACATATCACATCTTCAGGTAAACCAAATGTTAGATAACTGATACCTCCTTCAAATAATTGAGACTCTAAAAATATTCTAGATGGAAAAATAATCTAAAATTTATCAGGTAAAGTTATATATTGGAAAAATATAAGCTTTTATACTTAGATCCATTAAACAACCACTCAAATAATGCAACTAGACATTATGGCTCTACAGCAGTTGATGTGAAAATGACACATGTTATTTGGTTACTTTAAAACTCAATGTGAGTCAAATGTATGATATTTATTCATTCATTCACTAATTTATTCATCCAAGCCTCATGCTAGAGAATGGACATAGGCACATATAGAAAATGGGACACCTATGTGTTTAGGGAGATCAATAAGTAAATTACTAATCATAATATGATTGACAAATGTTTTAATGATTGTACAATCCAAAGGTATACAAATAGAACTTTTATTTTACTAGGTAAAATTCACCCTAACAAACTTACTAGCTATTAATAGCATAATAAAAAAATCCCAACTTATTTGAATGGTCATAGACTAATATCAAACCCTCATTCATTTACTTCTCAAAAAGTTATTAAACACCTACTATATGCTAGGCCCCATCTTCCTTGGAGGAATTTTAGAAATTAAGAATAAGAGGAGTAGCTAGTAAGTTAGAAATAATGTTCTCTTGGGAGAGAGGGGTGTTTCAGAAGCCAATGAAAGAACAATTCAAGATGGGAGGCTTTATCAATTGTGTTTTATGTTGGTGTCAGAGACAAAAAGGAAAAGGGATGAGAATTGATCATTGGATTTGGCAAGATAGTTGGAAACATTGTGGATTCAGTACACTGATGTAAATGAAAGAATAACAGAAGAGAACTGTAGGTAAGAAATTGAAGAAAACAATAAAAGTAATATGGAAAGTTTACCTATAAAGTGCACTAAGAAATGAAGGTATAGCTGGAGAGGCAGCTGTTCTAGGTAGGGTTTTAAAAGCAGACAATAGTATAGCATATGTATATACTGACAGAAGTGATCCTACAGAGGGGGTAAATTTGGAGATGAAAGAGGGAGAAGAAATTATTGCAAGGAAACAAGGTCTGGAATAAGTCAAAAGGCATGGAATGACACCTCTCCCATTTTAACAAATTACAATACAGAATATATGAGCACTTCTGAGGATGGGTTTGTAGGATTAGTGGAAGGATAAAGATGTAATCTTCTAAGCACTACCATTTTCTCAATGAAATAAGATGCAAGACATCTTCTGGGACTATGAAGGTAGAGTTAAAGTGTTGAAAGTTTGAGGAGAAAGAAGAGATTTAATACAATATTTTATCAATCAGTATACATCATGTGATGCTGAAGTAACAAACAACTCCCAAATGTCAGTGGCTTAACATATAATGAATTTTTTGCTCATGCTAACTTTCCAGCAGAGATTAGAAGGGTGATCCTTCTCACTGTAGTCCTTCAAAGACCGAGATCAACAGAGAAAGTACTTTGATATGTTACTACGATCACAGTGAGAAGGGAATGTCTTCACTTATGACTGACTTTTAAGTTTTCTACTTGTGCTAAGTGTTATGTGTTTACAAAATAAGTATAGTTTATAATATAATATGAATAAATAACACAAATTCAGCTTTATGTTCTTGTTTGGAAGTCATCGAAGATCAGTGATTGTATCATATTGCAATCATGCAATAGATACAATCAATGCATTTTAGCAAGCCCATGACAAGTAATTTTAAGATCCTTTTCTGATCATTAATAATGTTTATACTTTATAGATAATTTATGTCATTTTAGTGGAAATTTTGGATTAACTTTTCTAACCATTGATTTTTAGAATCTATTTCCCAGGGAAGATTTAACTGAAAAATAAGACCCTCCATTTCATACTACTTATTATCTAACTAAAAATTTTATTTGATCAAAATATTTGACTCAGAAAATCTTCAAAAGAAGCTTAATGAAAAATGGTTAATTTAAAAGATAAAACTCATCTTCACCACTAGTCCATTTGTTCATTTTTATATCCAAATTCTTACCACTGGGCAAGCTTTCTTATTGGGTTCCTCACAGATTTTTAATTCCATCAGAGTAACAAGAACTAAGTTGTGTATCTTGTGAAGAGTGTAATAAAATCTGCATGGCAGTGGTTCACTTTCTATAGTAAATCAAGCCAGACTTAGAGACTATTGTCAGTATGGATTATTTCAATCAAAGGAAAGAATACGTTTTGGAGAAACATATTATTAAATCAGAGAGAACTCAAAAAAAAACAACTTAAATATCTTTAAGAATTAACTTTCAAGTAGAGAAACAGATATAAGCATACACAGCCTGTGATTCAATGAGGAAGGAGGATAAGAAAACCATCTAACATCTGAAGCACTTGATAGGTAAATATCACAGAAGAAAACAGGTAAAAGGGATGATCCATGAATACAGACACACACATCCAGATAGACATTATGAAAACATTTCTAGCCAGGAATATCACTGAGCCACTGAGCATGGAGATTAATCTCTTGTGGTAAGTATTGGAAACCCAGAACCAATTAAAATTGAATTGACCACAGTAATATTTTACATCAGCTAGCAAACAGGGCTCAGGTAGGAAGAAGTATCCAATGAATCATTTCCCTGCTCAGTTATCAATGTTTCTGTAAAATGACATCTGCAGAGAATAAAGCATTATAGCCCTAAATATCTATTCATCTATTTCAAACAAAAGATTGTTTCTCCTCACTCTGTCAGTATGGGAAAAGATTCTGTGAACATAAACAGGAGAAAGGTGGTACTTACAGAAGGAGTAGCATTTGTAACAAAACAGAGCAGGAGAAACCCAGAATATGAACAAACTTTCAAGCCGTTGGTAGTAGGATAACATAGTTGGATTAGATAAGTGGTGAAAAGTGACATTGAGAAGGTAAATAAAAGTCCCTGAATTCACTAAATTCGCTCAGAAAATCTCAGATTATAAAGCTAAAATCAAAAGCAAATTAAAGGGATGGATACTTCCCATTTACTTTCTTCAATATACGTATCAAACCTGGGAATGGCCACTGGGAAACCAGAACCACTCAACTAGAATATCTACATGATTATCAGTAAATGATGGCTTCATTACCTCCGGCCTCTTTTACTACGGGTAAAAAAAAAAAAAAAATGCCCCAAAAAAATCTCACAGCTCTTTAAACAACTTTCTGATGTGAAGAGTCACAAATATTTTTGGTATTATTCTTCTTGTCAGAGTGCAGGAGTGGAGAGTATTTTGGGGAGGGGGAATTTGATTCCCTAAGTACACTGATGAGTGTCATATCACACATCTGTTTTTTCTCAATCAGCCCTGATCTTCACTTTGTTAGAAACCAAAGAAAGTGAAGAATCTTAATATACTTAAGGAAGAAACAATGTGAGAACTTGAGCATAACGTTCTAAATTCTACAACTTGATAGTACTTTTGGATTCTACTTTTGTAGAAACTCTTCTACGTTTGGGCACTGCCTGTTTTCTCTGTTGCTACCATAATACATTAGAACAACAACACAAGGTGAATAAATATAAAGCAAGTGAAACCAAAAGAATAAATAAATTTAAACGATAAAGTGCAATGAGTTACAACTTTGTACAGCCTAAACTACAAGGAGAATGGCATCGTTTTTACTACTTTGGATACAGGTTATTTTTCCACACATTAAAGTCTACCATGCATTGCAAAGATTCTGAGATTATGAGATACACCCAAAAGCAAGTCTTATATGTTGTGGAAATTCTCTGCAACCTTAAACTGGCTGACATGGATCTGACCACTGTGGAGGTATGCCACAAATACTCTCCACTTGGTTAATTGGCTATTAAAAGTTCATGAGATACTTCATGATAATTCAACAGAAGCTATAATCCCAGACTTTCATATGGAGACTGCTAATTTCTAATATTGTGGCTTATTCATATTTTGAAATCATACCGAGTTCAAATGCTGACTTTTACAGGTAATTATTGACTGATAAAGTTGGATGTTAAACTTAACTTTTCTAAGTCTTGACTTCTGCATTAAAGCTAATACTCTTTACCTCAGAGTATGATCATACTATCAGAGCATATATTAAAATTCAAAAAGAATAGGTGTAATAGTGGGTGGGAAGACAGATCACAGCAAGATGTTAGGCTTGGACAGTGCACACAAGGCAGTCAATGTAATTAATGCTATTACAGAAATATGGAACCAATGAGATCCCTGAAACTATCCCACCAGAAGTGGGATCCTTTACCAGATTAAGGAATCTGAAACCTCTTTATGAAGTTTTAGATCAAAAGTTAATGTTTATCTTGAGATAAGTTCCAGAAGGCAGCACAGTGAGGAAGTTTAGCTTAAAATGACATCGTGTTGCTACACACAATGCAGAGGGAAGGAGAAAGCAAGTAACAGCAGCCACAGTGGGGGAGAACAGATTTTGATAGGGATAACAAGGCTTTCATCTGTGCTGATCAGTCTCTGGGAAAAGCCTGAGTCTGGGAGTTCTTCTAGCTAGGTAGGAATTCTAGTGATTTGAAGATAAAATTAGAGACAAAGATGAGAATGGGCAATGGGACCAAGACTCTGCTTCCAGCCACCTGTCCCCAGAGTGAAGAAATATGGAAACATAAACAAGATCTCATGTGACTGTAGATGTGTATGAATTAATATAAGCGTGGCTACATGAACTTTTAAAAAAGTCACCTTCAGGGTATTTTGGTTCATATATTTTTTGTCCTATATTTTTGCTTGTTTATTTAATAAATACACATGGTGAAGAAACATTTCAAGGAAAACAGATAACTGAATTCATTATTCAGATCTACTGCTTCAAAGGAACATCTGATCATTTTGCTGGCCCTTAACTAAGTCATTAAGTTCACTGTTGACAGAGTATTGTCACCTAAAGAGGCTTAGCATTTTGGGGTGGAGGGATATCTATGGGGACTATCTTTTTTGCTAATTTTCTACAATTATTATGATAAATCCCTTAGTGTCTCATTGATGCTTAGCATAAAAAAGTATGTCATGCCAAATTTGGAAATGCAGTAAGTATTTTCTGATGATTTTGGCACACACCGATCGGGGAATACTAGTTCCAACTAATTTGCTGTTTGAAATCAATAGAAAATTTCATGAACAATCATGATTCAAATTCTTTTTTCTTAATAGTTATCTTGAAAACCACCTTCCAACTGAGAACTATTTGTGAGTTATTACAATGCTTTCTGCTAATTCTTTGTTCAGAAAAATTTATTTAGGCAATTTTCTGCAAAAAGACATCTGTTCTCTCTGTATTCTGTTGGTGCTAAATTCTGATGACCTTCAGGGCCAGTAAGTATCTGATAAATGGTGGCTGAAATGTGAGTGGACTTTAATTGCATATCTAGAGGAAGACTGCTGGATTACATTAATGAATATATTATCATTTTATGGAAATGCAAGATATCCAAATGATTTAATTCACAGGATTAGCAAAAACAAATCTTTCATTTGAAAATCACCCTGGCCATTTATGTTAATAGACTCAGTTGACTCTTATGCTCTCTGAAACAAACTGGTATAAAACATTCTGGACAAGATCCATGATTGCAGAATAACATTAACTTGCAATTAAACTCTGACATATCCAAGGAGTAGGAATGTATATTTCAACTGAAAAATCTCCAATTTATTCAATATTGATGCCTTCCCTTGCACAGTCAAATCTTTATTTTCCCTATGTGCCAGATACACTTGAAAATATATCAGGTATGTAAAAGTCAGTGAGACACAGAGCTTGGCCTCAAAATATTGAGAACCTATTAGCGGACGCAGATATGTCATGCTTGACATACTGTGTGATAAGTGCGGTGCAAGGTAGGATAGGAGTAATCAGCTGTGTGGGAGGGAGGTAAAGATGGACTCTGAGATGTGTTCCCAGCAGGTTGATACTTTGGATCCATCTTAAAGATTGATTAAGGGTTCTGTAGGTTAAATAGATGACATAAAAGACAATCCAGACAGAAGACACAGAAAATATGGATTAGAACAATGAGTCAGGGAATGTTTTCTAAAAAGAACCAAATGGTAAATATTTTAGCCACACACACCTCTGATGCAACTATTCAACTCTTCTGTTGTCATATGAATGCTGCTATAGGTAATACTAATGAGTGTGGTTGTGTCCACAAAATCTATATGTAAAAACAGGCATTGGTAGTTCGATAGAAGGAATAAGTTCTATATTCCATAGTATAGTAGGGAAATTATAGTTAATAATAATTTATTGTATATTTCAAAATAGCTAGAAGAGAAGAATTGTAATGTTACCAACACAAAGAAAAGATAAATATTTGAGGTGACGGATATCCCAATTACCCTGATTTGATCATTACACATTATGTGCATGTATCAAAATATTACATGTGCCCCCAAAATGTGTCTAACTGTAATACATAAATTTAAAAAAAACCCCAGGCATTGGGCTCATGGGCCACAGTTTGCTGATCACTGCTCTAGCAAATCACTTCTCCCAAAAAACATCTGGGTAATTCTTTTGACAGCCCTAACCCTTCAATGTCAAGCTGGACTACAGGAAAATTCACCAAATTTTCCAAGCTATAGCAATTAATACCTGGTCCACACAGGCATCTACCTATCATCTCCATTGTAGTTCTTGTCACTTCTAGAGTATTGGATTTGTGCATATTCAGAGCCCCCACCTGTTATTTTGGACTCTGGAGATCCAGAGAACTCTTGCAGGATCATGTCCTTCCCTAGTCACAAAGTGTCCTCCCTCTTTCTCTTGCAATCTCAGATGCTCCCGTTTAATTTTCTGATAGCTGGAGACTTCTCTAACAGCTAGAAGCTTGTTAGAGATTGCCTTTTATCACAACAACTCCTTTTCAACCTCAAACACACAACTTATTTCTTGTCCTCAGTGCAGATTTCTCTTCCTCATATTCTTGGCATACCTAAAACATATTTGCCCTCAGAAATCAGCTGAAAGGCTTCTATATCAGAAAGGTCATCCAAGACCACAAACAATTTTTGTCTCCCATGTTTCCCTTTATATAACATATTATGAATTTTATTCCTAGTCATAGCTTATCTGATTTTCATTAACGTATTTACATTTATCGGTTTACAGTTTTTCTCACATTCTGTAAGTTCAATGAGGGTGCAGATCATCTCCATTTTGCTCTAGCTTGTCAGCCCAACTGATAACACATTAGCTCATAATAGACATCCAACAGATATTTTGAATAAGGTGGGATGAATCTGAGAAGCCAACGTGAAGGAAAAAAAGAAGCTATGATTTTTTTAGCTTAAACGTTTTAATGAGTAAAGCCCAATGTAGAAGATCATATAAAGTGAGTAGAAAATATGAAAAGAGAGAAGACTAAGGAGAGAACACTGGAAAAACCCAGAGCATTATAGAAGGGAATGAGAATGAAATGTCAGGAAAACAAGCCCAAAAACAATAGAGGAGAGTAGCACATTCAGCTAAAGAAGGAAAACACTTTAAAGAACAGTGAGCAAGCTATAGAGCCAATGCTTCAGAAAAGTCAAGTCAGTGCAGACAATCATTAGTCTTTGTCTCATATGTCAATTTTTTTGGATTAAAGAAAAAGAAACATTTCTCCTTTTTAAAGTGAATTGATGCTGCACCTGGATCTATATATATATGGAATGACTCTGTTTTGCTTGCAAATCTCTAGGGTTTATGCTTCTACTTCCCATGGGCACTCTCCTTTAAGGGCATTATTATGACCTAATATTATGGAAGCGTGTCTCCAAATATTATACTTTTCCCATTTTTATGTGTTATCTTCTCTGTGAAAGTGATCCTTCTCATTCGAAAATGTCAGTTTTCCTTGCTATTATAGGAATTAAAGGCCATTAACTCATTCAAAGACTTATATTTAGTGTTAATTATGTCTAAGCCATGTAACTACTTACTAGAAATATAAGAAATTAACAAAAAGATGTGTTCTCTGCCCTTATGAAGTTTGCATTCTTGTGCATCAGAGATGGAAACAAAATAATTACACAAGATATTGTTTACATTCAATTACATTAAGTGCTGTGAAGGAGGAATGTAAGGTAAAGAAAGGTCTAATAAGATTTCAGAAAATGAAAAATAGAGTTTGTTAGGTGACGTGGGAGGGACTAGGCATAAAAAAGTGCCCACCATAGGAAAGTAAGTTATGAAGACATGGGCATACTCCAGGGACTACAAAAAAAAAAAAAACAAAAAACAGTAGTGCAACTAGAACGCAGAAATTAAGGCGAGAGTGGTATTAAGTTAATTTGGTAGGATAGACTGAGTCAAATCACACAAGGATATATCACGACCATATAAAAAGATCAATCTCTTGACTGTATAAAGAACTGATTAAGGTATAAGAATGGAAGCAGGAGGAGCTACCTGGATATTACTGAAATACTTCAGGTGAGAGGCAATGCTGGCTGTTGGTTGTAATGGAGATGGACTGATAATGGGTAGAGTAATATGCACTAGAAGGAAAAAAATCAAAGGACCCGATGTTGTTTTAGGATTAATGACATAATTTCTTATTCAGCTCATTGTACGAGCCCAGCGTAAGCTCTCAATAAAGGCTAATAGAATTGGAATTAATATAATCAATGCAGGATTCTGAAGCATCCTGACCTACTGAATATGAAACAGTTTCTGGAATTTGCTGCAAAGTGAATAATCATCTTCTGATACTAAGACAAATGACTGACTAGAAGGTTCCTGGGCATCATTCAAATGGATTTTGAATAACATCCTTTGCAGGGTCACCCTTCTTCTTGTCAAACTTGCACTCTGTTTCTTTACATCTGCAAGAGCATCAGTATAACTTTTCACAAATGGAGCAGGGTCTGCTGTTTTATGCTGATCCGCAGATAAATTGTGGGATAAATATCCTGTGATCAGCTGATCCTGCTGCTCAGAGCCTAGTGACTTTGTTTTCAATCACATGTTTATACTAGAGGCTCCCCTTCTACCTCATTTGACATATAGTGCTGAAGTCTCATTGACAGGGGTCGAATTTTACTTAGGCAAAAATGCCTTTGGAAAACTTGGTTGTGTGCTCCGTATACCAGCTGCAGCATCAGTAGTTTGTCTGATAAATGCATTCTAAACAATAGTGTATGGCAAAGCATAGCCTTGAAAATTAATCAGCAACAACTGCAATAGCACTTGGATTAATTGTGAACAATATAATTTTTAGTAACAAGTTGTGCTCATAATAAAAGGATAATTTTCACAGTTCAAAAATTTCTTTATTTCCTGCAGTTGGAAATGAAGCTGAGCTTGTGAGAAATCTTAGGAGGGCCTCAAAAACAAAGGACTAAAGTGATCGCTCTCCTGTTAAGGCTCTGAATTGTTTCCTGGAAGCAATATGGTTGGATGGACAGAGAAACAAACTGAAGGTCAAGAGAAACTAAAAGCCTTCAATGGATGGCTTTGGAGCTTATAACATTCATTGAATTTAGCCCCATTCAAGTTCAGGTGCCTAAAAATCCTAGGGAATAGGCTCACAGACCTCAAAATCTTAACATATTAGAAAGCAGTCATTCCAATTATTTGGATTCTTCAAATTCCAAAGTGGTATCAGAGAGTTAATTTGTCTTCTACTACCGCATTTTCTCCCTGATGAGATCCCATCATTGTCATAGCTAATAGCTCAACCATATGTGTCAAGGACAAGACAATCTTCTAAATGCCGGATGTACCCGGAGTTCTTCCTTCAGTGTGATCAAGTATCTGGGCAATGAACACTGCTTGCACAAATAGTTTTTTATAAAGCCAAAGTGATTCACATGGGCAAAATCCAAAATTGTTTCAGTTGAATGAAATAGAACTACTACCAGGAATTAAAGAAATGTGGCATATGTTTCTTCATTCAGAAATATATTTATTGGCTCCCTCTGTGTTCTAAGAACTATTCTAGGCACTACAGATGCAGCAGTAAACAAAACAGTCAAAAATCCTTACTCTTTCTAGTAATGAGAGACAGCAAACAAATATCTCTCTATCTATCTTTCCTCTATCTATCTATCTATCTAGTTGTCAGGGAGGGGGTCACCGAGAAGGTTACATTTGAACACAGATTAGAAGAAGGATAAAACCATATGGACATAAAAATATCTGAGGGAAAAGGATTCTAGAAAAAGAAAATGGCAAATATAAAGGCTTTGAGGCTTTGAGAAATAGCTGGAGTGTAGTGGTTTCCCACTACACTTCCCTTTTCAGGGGACATTAGCAGAAGGTGAGATCAGAGAGGTGACTAGTCCCTATTGTGTAGGGATTTGAAGATCACTGCAAGAATGTTGCATTTTACTGTCAATGACATGGAAGCTGTGGCAGATTAAGCATGGTCGAATCTTTGACATTCCTTCCATTGACAGTAGGATGTACGTCTCCTTTCCTTAAATCTCTTTAGACTTTGTGTCTGCTTTGACCAAGAGAACACAACATAAGTGGAACTGAAGTTCCAGTTTCTGGGCCCCAGTCTTTAGAGATTCTCATATTCTACTTCCTGGTATTTAGAATACTCATTCTCAGAACTCAGGTATCATGCTCTGAGAATCTCAACCGCCATGGAGAGACCATGAATAGGCAAGCTGACTGACAGCTAGCTCAGCTCCCAGTGACATGCTGGCAACTACTGCTAGACATGTGGATGAGTTCTCTCAGACATCCAGTCGGTCAACCCTTCAGATGACTCCAGTCCCAGGTACTATCTGTTGGTAATCAGCTCTCACATGAGAGACCCCAACCTGGAGACACTCAGCTAACAGGAGTTAGTACACAGATCCATGGGAGATAATAATAAATTATTGTTTAAAACCATCATGCTTTAGTGTGACTTGTTATACAGCAATAGATAGTCATAACAATATTTTTTGCAGGTTTCTGAGTGGAGTCATGATCTGACATAGGTTTTAAGAGGGTCACTCTTCTTGCTATATTAAGAACAGATTGTGCTAGATAAAAGTAGAACTGGAGTGTCTACTCAAAGGGCTGCTATAGTAATGCTGGCATAAGAGCTGAGCAACTTGGATCAATGAGGCAAATATGAAAATAGTAACAAATAGTCAGATTCTGATCTGTTTTTAAGGCAGGAACAAGACAATTTGTTAGTGGATTGACTGTGGGTTATCAGAAAAATAGAGGAGTTAAAAATGATTCCAAATTATTGTCCAAGAAACTGAAAGAGCAAGTTTGAAAGCTAGTAGGAACAGTGGAAATTAAGATTTTTGTTTTGGGGAGATTAATTTTGAAATGTTAGTTAGATATCTGCATAGAAATCTTAAATGGGCAGATATAATATGTTGGTTTAGTAGTCATCAGTGGCTGGATGGCATCACCAAAAAAGAATGGTTGATAAGTAAAAGAAGAAGCCAAGGAATTTGACTCTGCTATACTCCTAATTTAAGTGATTGGAGAGAAAAGAACATACCAGAAAAGGAGATTAAGGAAGAAAAACCAATGAAATGAAGTGATATGAAGAATAAGGCCAAAGGAACAAAGAGAACAAAAGAGGAAAGAGGGGTTGACTCTCAAATGATGCTGACTGGTTCAGTTAGGTGAGAACTGAATTGATCCTTGGACTGAACAATATCAAAATCATGGTGACCTTGAAAAAGTAGCTTCAGTGGAGTGGTAGGGGCAAAAGCCTGTTTGGACTGGGTTCTAAAGAAAATGGAGAAAATAATTAGAATTACAAGCATAGGTGATTTTTTTCAAGGAATTTTGCTATTATAGGGAAAATAGAGAGGGGCTGTAATTGAAGGAATAGTGTTAAGAGAAATGGAGTGATTTCTGTTTTGCTTTTGTTTGTTTGTTTTGTTTTTTAGACGGGACAAGTAACAACATGTCTGTATGCTGATAGGACTGAACCAGTAGAGAGATAAAAATTGATGGAGAACTGAGGGGAGAATTGCTGGAGCAATGTCTTTGCAGGGAAATTCATCAAAGGCATTGGGAGAGAAGATAGAATATGTGGAACTGGTACTATTATGTGAGTAGATGTGAGGTATGAGATAGTGAGACTCTATTTTCTAAGCGAAATAGGAAGCAAGGTCATGAGAAGAAAGTGAGAATGTAAGTTGAGATGTTGGATGTTTGAAGAGAGACGAGAAGATATGGCATAGTGTCTACCAGTGAGAGAAATTAATTACAATAGAAAAATAAGTCTTGATTGTTCTACAGCATTCAGGGCCCACGTGAGGTTAGTGATCTTGAATTTAAAATGGGACCAGTCAGTAGAGCTCTGGTCTCCAATCATTTTTAGCTGTGTGGGTGCAGACACTAAGTAGAATTTAACCAAGGCTGGCATTGTAAAGTGAGTAGGATGAATAAAAGAAGAAGAAAAAAAGATTGTTTGTGTGCAGAGGAATGATTTTAATGAGTGTCCATGAAATAAAAACTGGAATTTTGCCAGTGTTGTGTTGTAGCATTAAAATAAACAAACACCTTTTCATTACGGTAATAGAGCTGAAAACGTGGGCTATCCTAAACTGTCCTTTGTTGGACCATTTTATTTCAACAAAACTCACAGATTAATTTAATCAGTGTTTACTGAGGTACCTAGTCTGTGAATGATAAAGGATTATGAACGGAGAGTTTCCAAGAACCATTTTGATACAAAGGTAGGACGGTTGATTTTTGACACTGGTTACAAAGACAGGATCTTATTCCGGGAATTCTTTACTACTCATTAGAGAGGCATTTTCGTGACTCAGATTTAGCATCCACTTAGCATTCATAGGAAGCTGAGACCTTTATGGAAAATATAAACAACATCCTCCCTGCTTTTATGGCACTTTATGGGCCACCCTGTGCTTTTGTCAAGTACCTAATAAAGGCAAGAAGAACTTGTTCTAAATTGTCATTGTAACAATTCAAGAATTGGGATTCGGTTACTAGGAAGTTTAAAAAGTACTTTGCAAATAAATTTGAATCTAACCAAGAAGTTCACTTCTTAAATTATCTTGCTTCAATAAAGGTTACTTTGTCTTGAAACATATGCCTTCCTAGAATCCCTATAATGCTAATGGCTCCTCCATTCATCATCCCTAATTCCTTATCACAGCCATATTGCATTTTCTTCTTATAAATCTTTATTCTGATCAAAGAGTCAATTAAAGAGAGATTAATCTTCTTTCCAGGTAGGAAAATTTCTCATTCTTCAATTGGAATTGCAATTACAGTTTTACTTTCAAATCCACTAGTAGATGCTAGGCAAAAAAAAAAATGCGCATAACCTACATTTTACCATTACCAGCACAGCCTCTGTGTAGCGGCATTTGCATTTACCTCAGTAACACTGCCATAAATAACTCATATATTCTCTCTCTTGTTCTGTCTATGTAATTTGAATCTCAGTGGGAGTTTTTTCAAAAGATTTATATTCATTGAATAAAGAGTGGCTGAGGATTCTTACTAAACTTCTAAATGTCTTTTTCTTCTCTGAATTTGACTCTCTGCTTTATATTGTATTCCTGAACTGTTTTACTTGCAATCCTTCCTAAATTGCATTGTGACAGTTCCCAGACTTCGGTATTCTTTTGAAGACGTATTTTCTTTCCTATAGATAGAAATATAACTTGAAAACAACGTTAAATCTTGTTTCCACCTACAAGACTTGAAATAAAATATTTAAAAGTGTGTCATACAAGGTCTGGCTGATGAGGTTGCTGTTTTTCGTTATTTTAACACAGGTCATGCAAATGAATGCTTCAGTATTAAACTACAGAACCTACATTCTGTTGACAAGCTCCTTCTCACTGCTGTTCCCCCAAAATGGGGTTCCTTAAAGTGTTTTCATTTAGAGCTGAAAAGAATCTTGTGTCTTAGTCTGTTCAGGCTGCAATAACAAAATACCACAAAGGGGTGGCTTATAAGAAACAGATACTTTTTCCTCACAGTTCTGGATGCTGGGAAACTCAAAATCAAGGCACAGCAGATTCAGTACCTGGTGAGGACCTGCTTGCTGGTTCTTAGATAACTTTCTTCCCTCTGTATCCTAACATGGTGGAAGGAGACAAGGAAGCTCTCTGGCAACTCTTTTATAAGGCCATTAATTCCACTCTTGAGAGCTCTACCCTCATGACCTAATTACCTCACAAAGGCCCCACCTCCAAATACTATCACGTGTGGGATTAGGTTTCAACATACGGATTCTGGAGGGATTCAAACACTTGGTCTCTAGCACATTGGCAGAAACCTTAAAGATATTGAGTTCAACACCCCAATTTTTCCAATGAGCTAGGAATTTTGAGACTTTCCCAAGTTTATAAAGCTAATTCAGGGATAAACAGGGCCTAATCCATCTCTTTATTTTCAGTTCAACATTCTTTCTGGTACAATGCACCAGAATTAATAAATAACTACATCACTCATGTCTGTGCATTTTAGAACTCAAATTACACTGATGCAATTTAAGATTTTACTGATAGCTGGACTTCTGGATACTTCTAATTTATGTGATCATGGCTTTATTTTGGGAACATCTATAATGGATACATGCTAGAGGTCCCCTGGTAATTAGAAATGTCTGGTACAATAGTTAGCCAGGGTTCATGGTGGTGAAGGTGGCATTTAGCAAACTATTTAAAAGAGGTAAGAAGTTCCCATAGAATCATTTATTCTTACGAAAAAGTAAGTCAGGAAATATTAAAGTGTCCCAAATATTGTGATTCGAAATGGGTTCTTAGAACAGCAAAATGGCCAGCACTCAGACTAGTCTCTGAGCCAACCTGTTTACAGTGGTTTATAGTAAGAGCATGGTTCTCAGCAATCTCTGTCACCCATTGGGGTTGTACCACCAGCTTTATCAGCGCTGGTAGGGGCGGTGGTGTCTTAGTCATGAGTTCTTTTATTGTCCATCACGTTGATCCTCTCTAAAAAAAGGGAGTTAGAATAAAGAGGAAAAAAAAGGCAGCGAATCCACTCAGTAGTTACAAGGACTCCAGGCACATAGAATGACACACATATGGTGCCCAGACGATGTTTACAAGAACAGTGAAGAGTCCTCAGGTGTTATACCCTGTGGGGGGCCCAGGTCAGAAAAATTTGGGTATTATGAATCCCCAGGATGGTATGTCCTAAAAGAATGTGAGTTATCTATATGATTTGGAACATTTACTGTGAGTAACTACCAATTAATGATAGCTGGTGAATTTGAAATCCTCTGAAGGTAATTAGGTAGGTGATGCTAGCAGGAGAGATGGTTTTTACCTACCTAGGAGAAGAAATTATACGTAGAAGAGGGCCAGTACTTTGTGGGATTTCCACCTAGAGGCCTGACATTTGATAAATTTATGCTAGTTTCCAGGTAGTGGCATTTTGATTCTGATAGGGGTACTATAAAAGTAGCTTAAGTTTTTAAGTGTACTGAGTAAATCTATTAACCAGTCTTTTTGTTTCTTAAATAACATATATTATGTATATCTGATTACAAAAGTAATTTAGCCAACTGAGGAAAATTTGGAGGATTGTGAAATATAAAACAAGACAATCAATATAATTTGGGCACGCAGAGATAAGCATGGTAAGGTTCTTCCACTTATATATGCATGTATGCATTCATCAATCTATTTATACTTGCCAATTTCTTTCATTTTTGATAAAAGTAGCTTAAGAATTTAATCAATAATATTATGTACTATTTTCTTGCACATGAGGAAATCTTCCTCAATGAAGATTTAATGAAGAATTCATCCAGCGTGACTCAGGAACTACCAGTTTTCAGCTCACATTTAAACTCTGAACTAGAACAGGCTTGAGAGGAGAGAACAAGGCAATTACACATCCCATTGGTAAAGCCTGACCTGAGGGACCCGATTCTTTGGGTAAGCTTGAAAATTTTACTGCCACCCCCACCCAACTGCCAGAAAACTACTTTCTGAATCATAAAAGGCCTTTATTTTTTTAAAAATTTATTGTATATATTTAAGATGTACAACATGATGTTTTCATATACATACACACAATAAAATTGTTACCGCTGTCAAGCAAATTAACCTATCTGTAGGTTAACTATTACCTTCCATAATTACCCTTTTTTCGTGGCAAGGGCACCTAAATGTACTCTCTTAGAACATTTTCAGTATACAATAAGTAGGATCAACTACAGTCCTCATGACCTACATTAGATCTCTGGACTGATTCATTCTACCTAACTGCAAGTTTGTACCTTTGACTTACAAATTTCATTTCTTCCCCTTCCCTGCCTCTAGCAACCACCATTCTACTCTGTTTCTATGTATCTTACATTTTGTTTAGATTCCACATATAAATGAATTTAGGCAGTATTTGTCTTTCTGTGTCTGGCTTATTTTTACTTAGCGTAACGTCCTCCAGCTTCATCCATGTGTCACAAATGGCAGGATCTTCTTCTTTTCTAAGTTGAATAATGTCACAATTTCTTTATGCATTTATCTGTCAACGGACACTGAGGTTGTTTCTGTACCTTGGCCATAGTGATTAATGCTGCAATGAACATAGGAGTGCCAAAATCTCCATGAAGTGGTGATTTCACTTTTGTTGGGTACGTGATCAGCAGAGGGATTGTTAGATCATATGGTAGCTCTATTTTTAATTTTTTGAGAAATCTATATTATTTTCCATAATGGCTATACAAGTTTACATTTCCACCAACATTGTGTAAATGCTCCCTTTTCTCTGCACCCTCACCAACATTTGCATTCTCTTGTCTTTTTTATAGTAGCCATCCTAACGGGTACAAAGTGATATCTCACTGTGGTTTTTAATTTGCATTTCCCTAATGATTAGGGATGTTGAACACCTTCTCATTTATCTGTTGGCCTTTTGTATGACTTCATTAGAAAATGTCTATTTAGGTCCTTTGACCATTTTTTTAATTGGGTTATTTGGGCTTTTTTTCTTTGGCTATTGAGTTGTAGAAATCCTTTATATATTTTGGATAATAACTTTTTATCATATTTTTTAGTTTGGAAATATTTTCTCCCGATCCATAAACTTTTCATTCTGTTGATTGTTTCCCTTGCTGTACAGAAGCTACAAAAGGTCTTTAAAGATCCAATCTCATAAATTATGCTCTTCACATCCAATGGGCCAGAGATTCAATAGTACACATCTACGACCCACAGCCCCTGCACTGGTTAAATCCTCTTATATCCAGAAATGCATCTTGGAATTGTATCTGTCCTCAAGGTGAATACGAGGAGCAAGAATTACATTAGCATCCACGTTAAAGTGAAGGAGATCTATGTAGTTGTTGAGGAGCAAACAATAAACCTAGTGAGATCTCTGTTTGCTCAGAATGAAAAACTGTGGAGGAGGAAAGAATAGAATGAATAGGGAATTAAAAACTGCCCAGACCTGGAACAACTGGGCATCCTCTCACACACACACACAAAAACTAAACACAGACCTTACACCTTTCACAAAAAGTATTTCAAAATGGATCACATATCCAAGTGTAAAACACAAAACTATAAAACTCCTATAAGATAATGTAGTAGAAAATCTAAATAATCTTGCGTCTGACAATGACATTTTAGACCAATATCAAAGGCATGATTCATGAAAGAATCTATAAGCTGGACTTCATTAAAATTGATAATCTCTGCTTTGTGAAAAACACTGTCAGGAGAACAAAAAGACAAGCCACAGACTAGAGAAAATATTTGCAAAATGCATATCTGGTAAAGGACTGCTATCCAAAATATACAGATGGTCCCTGACTTACAATAAATTGACTCAAGATTTTGCAACTTCAGCATGGTGCAAAAAGTATATACATTCAGTGAAAAATTATACTTTGAATTTGGAATTTTGATCTTTTCTGGCACTAGTGATATAAGCTATGATACTCTGTTGTGATGCAGGGCGGCAGCAAGGAGCCACGGCTCCCAATCAGCCATGCAACCACAAGGGTAAGTGACCAATACTGTATTCTACAATATACTGTATTTGATAAATTACATGAGATAGTCAATACATTTTTTTTTTTTTGAGACAGAGTCTCACTGTGTTGCCCAGGCTAGAGTGCCATGGCGTCAGCCTAGCTCACAGCAACCTCAAACTCCTGGGCTCAAGCGATCCTCCTGCCTCAGCCTCCCGAGTAGCTGGGACTACAGGCA
>CAUYSK010021752.1:0-38313 GCA_963575035.1 Avahi laniger
CAGGGAAATGCAAATCAAAACCACAATGAGATATCACTTATCTCCAGTGAGACTGGCCTTTATCAAAAAGACCCAAAACAACAAATGTTGGTGTGGATGCGGAGAGGTAGGAACACTCATACACTGCTGGTGGGACTGCAAATTAATGCAACCTCGGTGGAAAGCAACATGGAGATACCTCAATGAGATACAAGTAGAATTACCATTTGACCCAGCAATCCCATTACTGGGCATCTACCCAAAAGAGCAATCGTTTTTAACTCTCCATTACCTACAGCCTTGGGGCTTCCACCTTCTACTTTTTAAAAATTTGCTTCCATCTCTCTCTCTCTCACACACACACACACACACACACACATCAAACAAGCCAACAACTAAAAACCTACAGGTTTCCCTGTTGCATGAGTCAGAACCCACAACCTCTAACTGATTTTAAAGAGAAAATAAATATATTAAGCCTTACTAGATCACTCATAGACTTGAAGAGAAGGCCAAAGAGCTGGTCCTCTCTGCTGCCAGACTGAAAGCCTCCTCTTGAGGTTGCTGTAGAATGAATTAAAAGGTAAAGTTCTTGGCACAGCATACAAACCCACAGGAGGTACCTGATGCATGGTAATTGCGTCAGCTGATGTCAAGACAGTGTTTTGGAAGCATCATACAGCAAATGCGTACAGACAACAGGAAAAGGGGACCCAAGTCCTATGACTGTCGCACTTGTGGATATGTCCTGGACACAGGCACTGAAGCTTGCTTCGTGGACCTAGAGCGAGGAATCCCATCCCCAGGACCTCTGTCACTGCTGCCTTCAAAAGCTCGATGTCCCTCCACCACCCTCCACCCCTTTGCCATCAGCCGGCTCAGCTCCCCTTGGTGCTTTCTTTCTCTGTTGTTGTCTTTTGACCTGAAGACTCTCATAGATGCAGCTGATTGGAGGAGCCCAGGTCACATGCCTACCTGGTAGCTGCAAGGGATATTGGGAATGCGAGTTCTGACTTCTATCTTGGGAGGGTGGAATTCATAATGGGGGTACTTACCAGGGTAGCCATACATCCTGGTGTCTTAGGACAGTCTCGGGTTTTGCCTGCTGTCCCAGTATCATGATTAATAGCATCCTTTTACTCTTGAAAGTGTTTTGGTTTAGATCGTAAATTATATAGACACCCTAATAATTCTCAATAATAATTTTTGGATTCGATCATCATGAATGCCCAGCTTTCCCTCCTCTTCCTGTCTTCTACTCCTCCCACCCCTCCCACGAAGCATGTACTGGATTTGCCAAAGCCCTTCTCTTATTGCACAGCAAAAGGGGGGCTATTTTGCATGTGCTCGGGGAAAGCCCACAACAGGTGTACGCCAGAGCATCACCTCTTCCTGCTAGAAGAGGAAGAACTCATCTATGCGAGGTGAACGATCCACGTGAAAATTCAAAGGGGCAAAGAAAAAGATGCGCGTGAAGGACCAGCTGGCAGGTTTAGATGGGATCCAGGTCGGAGCCAGCTTGTGCAGCTGAGCCGAAAAGACTTGAATGTCAAGAAAAAGACCTGGGACTTTATCTCTGGGAAATAGACACATGGAAGGTCTCTGAACAGGGGAAGAACCTGACCCAGCCCAGTGTACCTGGAAGAGCAGGGGCCAGACAGGCCTGAGAATAGAATGGAAAATTACTTAACCTCTCTGGACCTCATATTTCTCATTTATACGATGGAAAAACTGAAAGCCTCCTAACGAGGTTGTTGTAGAATGAATTAAAAGGTAAAGTTCTTGGCACGGTATACAAACCCACAGGAGGTACTCAATACATGGTAATTGCAATAGCTGATGTCAAGACAGTATTTTGGGAGCATCATACAGCAAATGCGTGCAGACAACAGAAAAAGGGGACAGGCTGGAGGCAGGGAGGCCAGTGAAGAGGCAATTGGGTGAGAGAGACCAGGATGTGGAGGGAGGATGTGCTGCTGGGAGCTGAGAGAGAGAGCAGAGTCAGCTGGCAGCCAGCCTTCCCACCTGGGTGACCGCAGGCCAGTGGTGACAACCCCAAAGTGCAGCGTGATGGCAGGCGGCTGGGTTAGAGGAACCTGTAAGGAAGAGAAAGAGGAGGAGCTAGATTTGGGACATACAAGATTTAAAGGTCCCAGCTGTCATCCAGGAGAATTCTCTGGCAGAAAAACTGAAGCTAAAAAATTATCTGCCAGACCCCAGATCTTAGAAGCTCAAAGAGAAAATGTGATGGATAATAACAGGATATGCATTGTCACATGCTGGGGACCAAGGCACAGAGCCTCTGTCATTGGTGGGGGCAGGAAAGGCTAAACACACATCTGGATGGCAGAGGCCGATTGGGGTCTTAAAGGGCAGGAAAGGACATTCTCAGCATTTAAGGAGGGTGTCTGGGAGGACTGCTTGGTTTGCACACAAGAAGTGAGGGCATCATGAAAGAAATACAGGGCACCTCACAGAACAAAAGCTCAGAAGAGCAGCTGAACCTGGGCTTCCTCTGTTCGCCCCCCGGGGCTGTGCAGTCTCTCTCTTCTCTCTCTCTCTCCCCTCACCTCCACCCCAATTCTTGCATGTTCTCCTTCCTCCTGACCAGCTTTTTCCTTACATTCATCCCATGCCTGGTTCAGTATGGTGGCTCTGCCCCGATCCCACCTGGCTTTTCAGCTGGAGAGCCTACCACCAACCAGGAGACCAGTTTCTGTGTGTCCTAGCGCAAGTTCCCAATATCTAGTAAAACTGGGATCCCTGGGAAAAGTGGTCATGGAGCCATCTAGTACAAGAGGTCATCAAGCTTTTAGCGCATCTTCAGTGCTCAGGGATGGAGCCAACATTGGCCTGCCCTTTGCAGGGCAAGGAGGCTGCATGGTGCTGGAAACAGTAGTCTGAAAATCTAGGCTGTGCCTCCCGAGCCCCTGGTCAGAGCCTCGGTTTGTATCCACAGCAAGCTTGAAGGTGCAGAGATAAGGACTTGGGAGGCACACTGAGGGATCTGTCATGACGATGAAGCGTTGACTGCTTGGGTGTTGGGGGATCAAGAGATGAGTCTGCGGGGATGAGCAGGAACCACCCTCTGCAGGATCCTAGTAAGACGTGCCAAGAAGGTGTAACTTCATCTTGAGCGCAATGGGGAAGCCATGCAGTCTTTTGAAATCACATTTTTATTGAGATGTCATTCACACACCATAAAATTTACCATTTTAAAGTGTACAATTCAGTGATTCTTGATATAGTCACCGAGTTGTATAATTATCTACCAAATTTTAGAATATTTTCATCACCTCCAAAGAAACCCCATACCCATAGGCAGTCACTCCCCGTTCCCTCCCGCCACCCGTCCCTGGCAACCACTAATCTACTTTCTGTCTCAATGGCTTTGCCTATTATTCCGGGTATTTCATATAAACGCAGTCACACAGTATGGGATCTTTTGTGACTGGCTTCTTTCCCTTAGTATTACCTTTTCAAAGTTCATGCATGTTGTAGTATCTATTATTACCTCATTCCTTTTTATGGTTGAATAATATTCCATGCATGGATATCCTACATTTTGTTTATCCATTTATTGGTTGATGGATATTTGTGTTGTTTCCACTTTTTGGCTACTATAAATAATGCTGCCATGCACATTCATGTACAAATATTTGTGTAAACATATGTCTTCATTTTTTGTGGATATATAGCTAGAAGTGGAATTACTCTGTTGTAGTATCGAGTTAATTCTATGTTTAATTTGGTGAGTGGCTGCACCATTTCACAATTTGACTAGCAGCATATCAGGGGTATGATTTCTGCACATACTTGTCAATACCTGTTATTGTATGTCTTTTTTATTTTAGTCATTTCAGTGGTGTTAAGTGGTATCTCATCATGGTATTGATTTGGAGTACTACAGTTTTAGCTCTTACATTTAGGTCTTTGATTCATTTTTAGTTAATTTATATACATACATTGTGAGGTAAGGGTCCAAATTCTTTTTTTTTTTTTTTTTTTTTGCATGTGGCTATCCAGTGTCCAACGCCATTTGTTAAAAAGACTATTCTTTCCCCATTGAATTGTTCTGGCATCCTTGTCAATAATTGGCCACAGATGTATGAGTTTACCTCTGAACTCAATGCCATTCCATCAATCTATATGCCAACACCACACTGTCTTGATTACTGTTGCTTTGCAGTAAGTTTTGAAATCAGGAATTATGAGTACTCCCACTCTGTTTTTGTCTTTCAAGATTATTTTGGCCATTCTTGGTCCCTTGCAATTTCATATGAATTTTAGAACCAGTTTGTCAATTTCTACAAAGAAGTCAGTTTGTATTCTAACAGGGACCACATTTAATCTGTAGATCAATTCGGTGAGTATTTCCATCTTAACAATTATTGATTCTTCTGATCATGAACGTGGAATGTCTTTTCATTTATTTAGGTCTTCTTTAATTTTTTCAACAATATTTTCAACTATGGGTTTGGCATATAAGTCTTGCACTTCTTTTGTTTATTCCTAATTATTTTGTAGTGCTTATGCTACTGTAAATGGAATTGTTTTCTTAATTTCATTTTTGGATTGTTTATTGGTAATGTATAGAAATATAATTCATTTTTGTATATTGATCTTATATTCTGCAACCACATTGGACCCATGCTTATAGTTTGTGTGTGTGTGTGTGTGTGTGTGTGTGTGTATTCCTCAGTACGTTCTATACATGAGCTCATGTCATATGGAAATAGAGATAACTTTACTTCTTCCTTTCCAATCTGGATGTCTTTTATTTTTTTACTTGCCTAATTGCCCTGGCTAGAACCTCCATTATAATGTTAAATGGAAATAGTGAGAGTGAATATTCTTGTCTATTCTTAATTGTTGAGGAAAAGCAATCAGTTTTTCAGCAGTATGTTAACTGTGGGTGTTTTTATAGATGACCTTTATGAAACTGAGAAAAATACCTTCTATTCTTATTTTATTGAGTGCTTTTATCTTGAAAGGGAGTTAGATTTTGTCAAACACTTTGTCTGCATCTATTGAAATGATCAGGTGGATTTTGTCCCTTATTCTATGAATATGATACATCACACTGGTTGATTTTTCAGATGTGAAAATAACTATACATTCCTGGAATAAATTCCACTTGGCAATGCAGTACAATCATTTTTTTTTTTTTTGAGACAGTCTCACTCTGTTGCCCAGGCTAGAATGAGTGCCGTGGCGTCAGCCTAGCTCACAGCAACCTCAAACTCCTGTGCTCAAGCGATCCTCCTGTCTCAGCCTCCCGAGTAGCTGGGACTACAGGCATGCGCCACCATGCCCAGCTAATTTTTTCTATATATAATATTTTTAGTTGTCCAGATCATTTCTATTTTCTTTTTTTAGTAGAGACAGGGTCTCGCTCTTGCTCAGGCTGGTCTTGAACTCCTGACCTTGAGAGATCCACCCACCTCGGCCTCCCAGAGTGCTAGGATTACAGGCGTGAGCCACCGCGCCCGGCCTCAGTTTCAGAATCTTTAAGTTCAACCAGATCTGGGTTATCTTGGCCATAAAACTCCAGCAGATTTCTCAAGATGTCATGCCCCATCCTTATTCCCTTTCTCTGGCTGTCTGGGCTGCTCCACAGTGGGAATGCACCTAGTCTGTGACCGTGACAGCCTGCCAAAAGTGCCCGCAGAGGACAGGACAGACAGACTCCCCCCTTATTCCATAGTAGGGAACAAGGCAAGACACTGGTTGATACTGGTCTCCTTGTTTAACAAGGACCACTTTACCCTTTGTCTCAAAAAAAGAGCCCGTCGTACGTAACCACAGACAGATCTGGGCTCTGCCACTGAGTAACAGTGGATGCCCCTGTGGCCATGTTTCTGCAAAATAAAATAAGCGAGGGAGCCATAAGGTCCTTTCTAGTTCCTTCTACC
The DNA here is from genome assembly GCA_963575035.1 of Avahi laniger. Lineage (NCBI taxonomy): Eukaryota > Metazoa > Chordata > Mammalia > Primates > Indriidae > Avahi > Avahi laniger. The sequence goes on from CAUYSK010021752.1 coordinate 5,895, forward strand.
CATTTTGTCTGTATCCATGACTTCCTGAGTAACTGAGACAATATGTTCCTGTGAGTGGACCTCTGGGCCTCTCGAAATCTTAGGGACACATTACATCCTAAGCTGCGCCTCCTAAAACAAGAGAATCAGTGGTCACAGCAACTGAAACCAGAACACATCAGGACACCTGGGCCTGGTTCCCTCCGACCTCAGCTGCTGGGCTCTGATCTGCAACTGAGAGCAGACAGGAAGGACCTTCGCACCTGAGACTGGAGGCAGGATGGGCAGGGCCACATTCCCCAGAGGTCAGAGCTGAGTCACCAAGGCAGAAACCAGATGAGTTTCTCTGGGTACCTGATGAGGGGACTGTGCCACCAGGGAGCAGAGCGGAGCTGCCTAGGGTGGGGCCCCTGGGCAGTCCTGCCTTGTACATTTCCTTGTGTAATTCCCCAGGCCGCTGTCTCCGCAACGGCCCCATTTGGGTAATGAATATGCAAATAGCACCACTGCAGCCACAGACTCCTCCCACCATCAACCAGAGCGTTGGTGACGGGTAAGTCCTGAGAGTCGACCAGTTGGACGGGTATTGGTTGTCATGTACCAGCTCTGTGGCAACCCCCAGAGGCCACTGTCTTCTAGAACTGACAGAACGGCAGGACTCCCACAGAGCTGGGTCTGCATGTCTGCTCCAGCCCTTAACCTCAGCTTTCTGCAGGGGAAGAATACTCACGCTCTCCCTCCAAAGGCCAAGACGACTCAGACCGCGCGTTAGAGGAGCTAGCAGACCGCAGGCACTAAAACGAAGGAAGCTGGTCTGTTAGCTTTCAAATCATAATGAGCGTGAGATCCACACTTCCCAGTTGATGCAGTCTGGTGACGACGCTCTTCAGAGCACTCTGGCAGAAATTGGTTTCAAAAAATTTACAAAGTTCCCTCTTCTTCAAGGCTTCTCCTGGCAGCAACGTGAGTGGCCAGTGCAGGAGGCAGAGGCTGAAGTGGGATCGCCGTCAAGAGCCAGCCTGTTCGCCTGGCTTGCCCCAGCACGCTTCCTGGCTAGAGGCTCATAAAATGCTCTCCCGAGGCCAGCACCCTTGGGAAGATGTACGCAAGTGTGTACGTCCACGCACAGGTGTATGTGACATTACCCCGGCAACCGTGCCACAGTGCATTGGCATGTACTTAAGTTGGCAATACACTAAGCCAGGGCGGGGACCCTGAGGTCAGCCCCTGAACTTATCCCTGTAGCTGAAAATTAAAAAGACTTAATCAGTAGTGAAAACCACCCCCCAGGCACAAAGCCCTCTAAGTAGTTGTCAGGTCAACAAACAAACCCCCTTCAGTGAGAAGATGTGGCCTCCTGGTATAGCAAGTTATTAAGAAAGAAATGGAGGCTGCAGACATTTCTCTGAAAATCCAGCCACAAGCTCTACTCATTGTCTCCAGTACCATTAAGGAAAAGTCTCATATTAATAAATATCAGTAGCCGAAATCAAATTTTGCCAAATGCTCCAGGCAGACTTTCCCTGTTATTTTTTCAACGAAAAATGGAATTCGAGCCCAAGTGTCAGGACTTGCTGGAGTGGACTTATTTCAGCCTCTGCTGCATGCGGGAGCTCCCCATCGCCCCAAAGGCTGGAGGGGCAGAACCATCCTGGCAGATCAATGCCAGGGTCAATAAAGCCAGGAGTCTCAGCGGAAGTTAAAGTGTTTATTGATGTGTTTAAACTCTGTACATTCTCCACAGATCACAGTAAGGAGTTTGTGGGTGAAGTTTAATCTGTGCGTAGTGGGAAGAGACATGAACAGGGTCAAAGGCAAGAAAAAACCACAGTTACTGGAAAATAGAAAAAAAAAACACACCACAGGTTACCAGAACCTTCAGATTAAAAAAGAAAAGGAACAGAACAGCTGTGAGCAGCAACACCGACTGTACAAGCATTACAAAGACTCACGTGAAAAAAACAAAAATCTTCAAAGCTTTCCACAGTGTCTGCAGATCAATTTCACGTACAACCTGGAACATTCTCCTTTCACATAAAAACAAACCTCTGTTCCCTCCTGGGCCATCAGCTGCCTCCTTACTGTGGTCTTCTCTGAGTGGACGCCGAAGAGGCTGGAGGCAGGAGGAGGCAGGAGCGAGGGCACAAGGGGAGACGAGGGCCAGTGCCTGTGGAGGACGAGACCACACACTGGACGCGCCGGGAAGGGGACGTGAGCGGTAAAGAGCTACAGTGAATAGACGACGGGAAGCGGAAGAACGTCGTATGCAGACTGCAGGCGAACTGCCGTGGAAGAACCGGACTGGGCAGCAAAGCAGCGGTGGACACCCTCACCTGTGCGCATCAGGCCCGCAGCAGACGCTGGAATGAAAGTGCCTCGAACCTCCTTGGTGACAGCGACTGCATGGGGGCACCAAGGCACCCAGCAGTGGAACACTGGCCTTCCAAGGAACTGGCCCTTTAAATTGGTTCTGAGGCCTTACTAGCACGTGCCTCGGTGGTCAGCTACGGTTCCCTCGTCCACCTAGCTGCTCGGCAACTTCCTGAAAGCTCGTTTAGAAAGGACACTGCCTTCTTGTTTCCGATAAAAGCCAGGGCAGTGAATGAGCCTAGAGAGCTGACTTACACAATGTCACTGGAACAAACAGCCTGCATACACGGCCTATCGCTGAAAATCAACATTTTCCATCTACACAGAGCGCATGTGTGAGACAATACAATAGAAGTGGGATTTCTGATTAATTTAAAAAAGAAAACTACATCAGTCAAATATCTGCAATAGATCATTTTTCTCATTTAAGGTTTATATTTCATATATCGTTATATTAACATTTTTCACCCATTTTAAAAGAATGGACATTGCAATTCTACAGTAGTACTTTATAGTCTTAACGATCCAGGAGGTCAGGGTGCAAGATGAAGCCCTCTGGCAGCAACTGCTGGTCAATAGCCAATCCAAATCGCTGGACCTCTTCTGGCCGACCTGCACCACCCCACTCCAAGCAGGGGTGCCGCACGCTTCCCGTCACTTATATCTGCATCTGCTCCAGGTACTTGTAGGTCGGGTTTTCATAACCATGGTTCTGCATCTTATTCAGGTGACGCTCTTCTGGGGTGAGCATTGGGTCAACCTGGAAAAACGAAGATCAAAGGTCACTGCAGTGCCTGGGAAGAGACCTGCACAGGGTGCTGGGAGACTAAATTGTTTGCTGCACAATCCCCGGGGGACCAGAAGCAGCCAGCACCCTGCTGCCATTGGACAGACCCACTGAGAGCTGGTGGTGAGGGGCCAGAGGAGAAAGAAAAGGGGGTCAAAGAGGTGGTGCCTCTGAACCCAGAGCCCTGAAAGCTTAGTCCACGTGGAAGACAGTCAACTGGGCTTCTTGGCACCACAGTGACAAGTCAGGCTCAGTCCTGCTACTTACTCTCTGGGACGACCGAGGCAAGCCACTTAACACTCAGCTATGAGATAAGGAGTGGGACATGATCTCTGGTCTTTTCCAGCTCCGAAATTCTACAGCTAGGCTGGTTTCCAGTGGGAGATAAAACCAAGTAACTAGGACCTGCATTTGAACTAACTTTCTAGAGCACATTATCTTCCTTCTTGCATTTATATTTGGTATTCAAGAGACTCTGGACATTCCCACCACAGTGGTAAGAAGTTCAATTACAAATCAGAAGACAGAACAGAAGCAGGTTGCTTTGGCTCTTTCTAAATTTCCTGTTGATTTTTTGGTTTTTTTTCCCCCCATTAAAAGAGAGGACTAGCAGCAGTCCCTCACTCTTAAATATCTGAAAAGGAAACATGAAGGAGACAGTCTGAGCAAGTAGTTTTCACCCTCTACAGCGTAAGATGTTCTCATGACTCTCTGACCTTCATAGTCTAGGCCCAAATTGATGTTGAAAGTTGGCGACGGCCCTTGTAACAGGAGCAGCGCAATTTATTAGTTGCTGGCTTCCAAAACGTGACCTGGGAATCCCGTAAACCATTCAACTGGCGGCAGCACGTCCAGTACTCGAGGAGTTAAGACGTTCGCATTCCTCAAAGTTCTTGCCGCTCATCTCCACCCAGGCCCAGGGTGCAGAGCGGACCCCCCGCCAGCCCCTCACCTCCACGATCCCGTGGCTGATGGTGCCATACTGCCTCTTCCTCAGCAGCACCAGGCTGATGACTATGACCGTGGCAATGGCCACCGCAATGACCAGCAGGCCGATGAGGGCACTGCTGCTCAGACTGAAGTCCTCCCGCAGAGGTCCCGCGGATTCCTGAATGACAAAGCAGATGTGCAACAAAGGCCAGTGACCACCTGGCAGCTGTGAGGCCAGTAACTCACCAAGGGCCAAGCTCCTTTAAAGCCCCAGGTGACACCAAGCTCATGCTGTGCAGGTAACCATCCACATGGGGAGAACGCCCACTTTTCTCAACCTCCGTGGAGATTCTCCCATTAGCTCTCTTATCCAAGAGTATGGGGAAGTGTGGACGAGGGACCCTCATGCACTCAACACACCAGGCATCTCTCCCACTTGCTGCTTGAATTAGAAGGTCCAAAGGAGAAATAGCTAAGATTGACAGGAAGCCTGGCAGTAAGTTCTGTAGCCAAACACATACCGGCTCTTCCTCAAGGCCTCCGACTCTCTCGGCATTGAAAATCATTTCCTTAACGTCCAGAGTCTCGTCGATGACCTGAAACAGCCACAAGAATGTCGGCAACTAGCAACTGGGTGAAGGGGAAATTTAGTATCAACATCACTGCTGCTTTCCTCCTCCATTTACTATTTGGTGGGGGGGAAGCAGACACCTGTTGGGACCCCCGCTAACCAGTCGTTGTGTCACAGATGCCTGAATCCACTCACCAAATCCCTAATGAAGGGGCAAGTGTGGATGGAACATACTTAGAGCAGTATGGAAAATATCTGCATTTTCCTGTGAGTAACTGTTATAGAGAAGTGTTTCAGGACAGATTACCAGGAAGCAATATTTAAATATCAAACTCAGGTGTGAATAATCCAGAAATATAAATGATAGAAAATGGTAGAATAATAAATGGAAGTATAAACCTAAGACAGTATAAGAACCAAACCTAAGACAGTATAATAACCACTCTGGTTTTATAAAATATATAAACAAGTGACTTCAAGAGACCAAAAGTTAATGGTTAAATTGTCCCAACTCTATTCCATTTTCAAGCCATTAAAACTCTACTCACTTGAAAATGGCCTGTAACATGTTGCAAATGTACTTTCCTCCTGCATAGCAAGAGACGAGCTACTGCTGAGGCAGACTTCTTTACTCCTCCTCCTGCCCACGTGCGAAACAAGACAGCCAGTCTGCGGGAGCAGCTGGGGCCCCAACCTTGCGCCACGTGGCCACGCACCTGACACTGCGCCACGTGCTCTAATGAGTCTCGAAAGTAAAACATGCTGGGAAGGAGAAAGAGTGGCTCACCATGTTTTCATCCACTTTATTCTTACTGTTAATCACTTTCTCTTCAGCACCAATCAGTGCCCCGCCCTGCTCTCCCGCTCCAGATCCTGCGTGGAGAGAGATCACAGCAGAGTTTCCCAGGACGGCCGACCTCATGCCGCTCACAGCAGCAGCACACTCCGAGGGCCAGAGAGCCCCTCACCACGTGCCCCCTTCCCCTCCTCGATCTGCGACTGCACACGCGTGTGAGGATGCACTGTGCTCCATGGATGATACAGGCGTTTTCAGAGGACCGATGGGGATAATGGAGGAGGGAGTGCTTGCTTGTCTCCAGCTCAGAGAAATGGAACGCAAGCCTTCAGAGAGACCGCTCGCCGTGAGACACACAGACACGGAGGCCATTCTGGCAGGGACAACACGCGACACCCTTCCATGTGATATTCTCGCGCCCACTCCTTCGGCACCTGAGTCCTCACACAGCAATCTGCATGTTTGCCTCCAGCAGGTTAGTTTAGCCCACAGGCAATTCTCTCTGCTTCCCCAACATAAATACGCTCCCTGACATAAACCCCTATTTGTCCTTCAAAGTTTCGCTCCTCTTGGGAGGCATTTACAGATCACAGCACTTAAAATCAGAGTTTGTAATTATCAATTTCCTTCCGTGTCTCCCACCAATCTGCATCCCTCTCCATCTCAGGTCACAGTCAGTCACATTCCAATGGTGATCAGAGAACAAACAGGAAGGAAGCAGTCTGTCAACAGGGAGAAGTCTAACACCAGGGTGGAAGGCACCTTTCTCTAAACAGAGCAAGAATAGCAACTCTCCTCTTGCCAAGGTCAGACACCGCCCAAGACAGCATCACTTCTGGAGCGCTTGTGTGTGGCGCTCCAAAAGATAGTATCCAAATATGCAGCGTGACTGGACCCAGTACAGATCAGGGAAGGGAGAAGTGAGAAGCAGTCCTCTATTTTTAGCTCCAAAACATGTGATTTCCAGCTATAAGAGTTTATTAATAATAACAAAGTTCAATATAAATGTCTAGATTTGAACCTTTATAAATAGACCAACCTGACAGCACATTTGGCATACTAAGGTAATTACCTGCAAGATTCCAACATGAAGACACACAGCACTGCTGTCCCTGGGCTTGTCAAAGGCAGACAGTGACAAGGCCCAGCTATAGCAAAGCTTCCAGCTCACAACCAGACTTGTTCTTAACACAGAGCAACGGTAACAGCTATGGTAGCTGCTAAACTGCAGACCAGCTAATGCGTTAACTCATTACAATGCAGTAAAAATGATGTGATCTTTTCTAAAGTTTCCACTTTAAAGAAGAACTGCACAACCTGGTTCTAGTTAAACCAGAGCTGGCTTTTGCAGTCTGAAAATACCAATGAAACAGCAATGCTGCACTCCAACTACTCGAGAAAGAGGAGTCTGGAAGGGTGTTGCCTGAGCAAGGATGCTTACCATCAAGTCCCATAAATCCTAATTCTGAGCTCCTCCCATCTCTTTCTCTCTCTTCCTCAGATTTTTAAAGGTTATATGGGTAGGATCCTATTTGAAAAATAGTGTGGCACTGAGACAATTAATCTAAAGTCCTACGGCCAGTCTACAGTGTTCAAATACTTTTTTGGTGGTAAAATCCACGTGTTAAACACTGGCCATAACCACTCTGGTTTTATAAAATATATAAACAAGTGACTTCAAGAGACCAAAAGTTAATGGTTAAATTGTCCCAATTCATAACAGTTTAAATACAAAGGTAAAAGCCAGTTAAACTTCTAGAAAAATTCATCTCTATAGACATCTAAGTTGTGATGTTTCAAAAAATGTTGGCATAGTGATCTCTAAGAAGAGACACATCTAAATAAAACAAAATAAAGCATTTATACATAAATGATTTTCAGAAAATTGAAGGCACACTTTTATGTTCTGAGAACAACCTGTGACATAAACCAGAATACCAAATTCTTAGCCAGGGAACACCGCTTTGCTCCATCCATAAAAGTTTGTCAAAGCCAAAAGAGCAGGCTCATATAATATGTTAAGAACATGGAATGTCTGAACTGTTTGTTCACAATGACACCTGAGGATCGGACTGTCCAATCACCAGAGGGATTCAGCAGCTGACACAGGCAATGCAGGTAATAGAAATCACAGGGGCTTTGAGGACAGCAAACTGGGTTCAAATCCTGGTTCCTCCACTGCTTAAAGTCATGACTTAGAGTAAACCACGTAATCTCAGGGGCTTCTTCAATTGCCTCATCTATAAAATAGAGCTAAAACTCCTACCCTACAGGGATGCTCAGTGGGTTAAAAGAGATCAACATTCCATGCAGTGCTTTACATAATGTTCACTGTTTTGAAAACTGGACACTCGGTACAGCAAGAGTTCACTTGTCTCCACCTGCTTCATCCACCGGTTTCTAATGTTCTGAGGAATGCTACAACTCAGGGGACATGAGACAACTGGCACAGACAAAGGGCAAGGATAGCTAAAAAGAAAAGATGGAAGTGGGAACAGTAGAGAAAAAAGAAGAGGTAAAAGGACAAGACTCTCCACCTGACTATAAACTAAGCCTATTTTTATATATACTAGCAATTCGCAACCAACCTGTGTAAACTGGGTGTACTTTTAAAAAAATCTATCCAGATTAGGCTGGGTGCAGCGGCTCACGCCTATAATCCCAGCACTTTGGGAGGCCAAGGTGGGAGGATCGCTTGAGGCCCGGAGTTCGAGACCTCATCTCTACAAAAAATAGAAAAATTAGCCAAGCATGATGGCACACGCCTGTAGTCCCAGCTACTCAGGAAGCTGAGGCGGGAGGATCGCTTGAGCCCAGGAGCTCAAGGCTGAGGTGAGCTATGATCGTGCCACTGCACTCCAACCTGGGCGACAGAGCAAGACCCTGTATGAAAAAAAAACCAAACTATCCAGATGAAAAGGATTTATGCGAGCATCTATTTTGGTTACTGTACGTTCTCTGGACATCCCAGAAAGAGAGCTGAGGATGGTCACACAGTGACCAACACCACTGATGCTCAGTGCTGCAGTCAGGCCAGCTTGTTAGCGACACGGGGGCCCCTCTGGCTCCACTCACAGCCACGTCGGAAGCAATGAGGTGGGAAAAAAATCAGGTAATGGTATGAAACAGAAAATGAAACTTCTGACACACTGGGGAGTGAAAAGGAATGAAGGTCTTAAGGGAACGTCTTTGACAAACTAACCTTTTTTCATTGGGTGGTACAACTCCGGCTGAGTGTCTAGCAGAAAGGAAAACAATAAAAAACAAAATAAAATAGCACAAAAGGAGATTAAGAAAGAAAATGGCTTCTTTCAAAATTCCTATCTTAGAATTTCTCTATAATTTGAATAAAAAGTATTTTTCCTTAAAAACACGCCTGAAATATCCCATAAACAAACCAGTAGTAAGATCCACAGCAAATCTCTGCAGGCTAACACTGGTAAGAAAGAAAAAGGTAGTAGTAGATCCGTTTTGGGCCTTTTAAGGGAAATTTTGGGAGATTCCCAAATTATTTAGCTTAGCCCACAAAATTATTTTTCTTAGAAAACGGCAAAAATTGAAGTTAGTATTGATTGTGATTTGCTGACAGGGAGATGAGGTCCTAGCTCACCTGTGTCTGCGATGCCCCGACCCCAAACCAGCACGCCACTGTCCAAGCACAGCCACCCTGCAGCCCGCGGAGGTCGGCGCCGCAGTCAGAGCGGGTGGGAGGAACCGAGCTCGGTCTCTTTCTCGATCTGCTACTTCCTCAGATGCTGTTTTCTCATTGGAGGCCCCACCGCACTGAGCCCACACCTCCGACCTTTCTGCGAAGGCCCGAGGGCTAAGCTGGATGCAACCCCTGTCCCCGGCCCCCCTCCAGTTTGGTGCCTTCCTCAGGCCTCTGTTCCAGCACCATGTCCGGCCAGAGCCAGTGACTGTGACACGTGACTGTGGGACCAAACCAGCTGGGGGAAAATCCCGAGTCTCCATAACTTTGGGCAAGTTACCTAACCTCTTGAAACCTCAGAATCCCCAAATGGGGACACTCAGGTACCTACTTTATTCTGCGGAGTGAGTGAGAGAGTCCATGTAAAAATGCTTAGCTGAAACTGTCACATAACAAGGACTCCATAGCTGTGGGCCGTTTTTATCATCGCCACCATCAGCAGCAAGAGCGGCAAATAGAATCTGATCACACACACTGGTCTCAGGGCACCGGTCTTGTTTATTTCTGGAGCAGGCTCCCAGCTTTCGGAGATACTTTCAGACACCGAGAACCAGCAAGGGAACGGAGGAAAGAGTGCCTGCCTAGGAGTCAAAGGACACAGCTTCTTGCCCCCACTTATGTCAGAGATGTGACCCTGAGCCAGCCCCTCACCTGAGCTTGTCCCTTACCGCCATCCCACTGCTTGTCATGAGATGGTAATGGCACAGTGTGTCACGAAGGAGCTACCGACACTGCGAAGTGCCTCCCGCATGTGAGGCATTACCCGAGCTGAAAGAACAGCAGGCTTGAAGCCATCCATCTATGAAACAGGACAAATATTCCTAACTTCATGGTGATGCTGAAGCCAACCAACTACCTTCATACTGAAAGGCCCGGCACGCTGCCTGCACACAGTAGGTGCTCAGTGAATCCAGTCTCCCTTCCTCTGGCTCTCACAGGAATACAACCTGCCCACCTCAACCCAGTTTCAAAAACCTGACTGTGTTCTCTCATTCTGCCCTCCCCGCTGCTGCCCAGAAGCGGCGCTGTCGCTCACACACACCTTCGTTTTCAGGTAAGGATGGGAAGGGGTGGAACAGCGGGATCTCCTCGCTCTCCTCTGAGCTCACGCGGACGTCCACGGGGGGCTCTGAGACGGCGGCGGAGAACTGGTCCATGTCTGCGCGCTGCTCCTGGAGGAGCTCGTCTGAGGACAGACGGCAGGTTTTAGAAGGACTTGGCATCTAGCACAGAACCACCGGTCTGAAAAGGGCTGACTCCTGTCGTTCCAGAGCTTGAGATGTGCCGAGGAGAAGGTCCCACCAGCCCAAGACCCAGCTAATGGCTCCTGGCTCTGCCCTGAGACACCTCCCGACTCTGCAGCACAGGCGGCCAGGCCCCATCCCGGGCACCCCTCTCCTCCCCACACTCCAGTGAAATGGTCTCCTCCGCCACCACATTTTGGGTTTTTAAAAAAACTGCATGTATTTAAGGTGTACAACATGATGTTTTGATATAGACATAGTGAAATGATTACTGCTGTCATGCAAATTAACATACCCATCACCTTCCATAGTTACCTTTGGTAAGAGCACCTAAAATGCACTCCCAGCAAACTTTCAGTGTACAACACAGTGTCATTACCCATCGTCCTCATGCTGCGCAAACCACCTCCAGACTTCTTCATCCTACACAACTGCAACCTCGTGCCCTGACCTATTTCTCCTCAACACCAGTCTTAAAACCACCTATATACCAAGACTCCCAAACCCGTGTCCGCACCTACCGCCCAGCCTCTGCCTCCTCTAACAGCACGCCCTAGACCTCCACGTAATGCCCAACAGCAGTTTCTATTTCAGCGTGTAGGGAAAGAACTGGTGATTTCCTTCCCCACCTCGGAAACGCCGGCACTGCCAGCCGTCGAGCTGCTCTCACAAATCCTTGGCGTCACCCTCGATGCGTTTCCTTCCCTCAGCCCCGGAGGCAGAGCTGGGCACAGCCCTTCACTCTCCCTTGGGACACATCCTGGAGACCACTCCACCGCCCTGGGACTCCGGCCCCCATCTCCTCTGTCACCATTTCAGTGAATACTGCCATCGTCTCTCTCCGAAATTTTTACAGTCGTTTCCTGTCTGGCTTCCAATTTAATCAACTCTCCACACAGCAGCCAAGTGAGTTTTAAAAAAATTCCTGTTTTAAAAAGCATAATCCAGCCCTAGTCACTTCCTAGCTCAAAACCCTCCAGTGGCTTCTCATCAACCTGGAAGAAAATCCAAACTCCTTAATCTTACCTCTTCTCTCCCAGACCCAGCCCCCGCCTACTGCTTTGGCCTCATCCCCTCGCTGTGTTCCAGCTACGCCCATCTGCTCCGATGTGCCACCCGACCAGCACTCGAGGCCTTTGTGGTCACGGCCTCCTCTGCTAACGACACATTCTCCCCTGCGATCACCCCATTCAGGTCTCAGGCTACCGCCCCCACAGGCAGCCGCCCCGCCCAGCGGCCACTCTCCACCACGCTGCCCTAGTTTAACTCTCTGCACAGCGCTGATCACCATCTGACACTTGTTTTCTTGTTTCACCATCTGCTTCTCTCCTGCTGTAACGTGAACTCCAGCAGACACTGTCTGCTTCTACACCATTTTTCTCTGTGACAAACAGCAGACAAAATAAAATTTATTGACTAAGTGAAGATAAAGACTGGGAGAGGAGGTGAGAATTTGTATAAAATAGGATGTCCTGAAACACATCAGCAGTTAAGGGGGAAAATAGTAACAGGAAACTTCCTAGTCCCTTGCAATTTCACAACCTAGATTTTCTTCCGCTAACAGAAGGTCGATGAAACTCAAAAATCTGTGGCTCACGGCCAGTACATCTCTCCTTGGTTACTCCCTGACCTTGTCATGTAAGCTCCAGTGGATTCCAGACTTCTGGAACCGTGGTGGGCAAGGCCCGACTTCACTGGGCTTGTTTGTTCCCACCTGCCTGGCTGCCACTGCTGAATCCCCGCAAGAAGCACCCGCTGACCTTGGTACAGTCAGTACCCACCAATTTCCTCTTGAATTTCTTGGGCCACATAAGGTACTTTGTAGAGCAGAGAGAGGCTTTGGTTCCTTCTTTCTTCAATCACGTGGAGATGTGTCATCACCTGGAAGCACAGTCACGAGGGAGAGGTCTTGTCACTGACAACCACCAGGCCAGGAGGGAACTTGCAGATGGGACATCTACACACACTTCTGGAAAGATCATTATTCTCCACAGAGTCAGCAGATCAGTGGGCCGGAGGAAACGTGTTAATCCCCAGGCCGTCCTTACTGATCATTAAAGTGTAAGAGCACACGATCCCCCTAGGTGATGAGAGTGTATCCAAAGAGTGTTTCAAGGTAAAAGTTACTAAAAAATGTCTACTAACCATTTGTTGATTTGATTTTCATATGAGTCACTAACTACTAAATGTACTGAGTTTAAAAAACTTAATTTGTACAATGTAAGCTTTTGCTGAGTGAGAAGAAAGAGTCAGTCAACTTTTACCACTGCTCAGATTAGATGGGATAAAAAGAGGCTGAAATTACTGGTTAAAAAGTAGATTTCAGGAAAGAGGGAACCATTCATGGATTTTGCTGAGAGAAGCAGTTGCTTAAAGTGATTATTATGGTGAATAAGAGAACTAGTTTATTCCTATTTAACTAAATTACTATTCTTTGAAAAATTCATGCTAAGGTATAAATAAATCTGATTTTACGGGGATAAAGGAAGATTTATCTACCATAGTTTACTACCTTTTCTGAATGCAAAAGTCCCAAAGTTGTTTGTTCAAAAAAAAAAAAAAAAGGCCACTAGAAGTGGTCGCTTATTTTTAAAGCTTTTCGGGATGGAACTGAAAGGTGACCTGGGGTAACATCCACCCCAAGGACAGTGAGCTCCCACAAGCTATTCTAAACCAAGCCAGCCCTGTCTGGTTAGACGTGCAGTTACTGAGCTTTTCCTAAAGAGGGTGCTCTAAGCCAGTGGATTAATTAATTACGTGGTTTGAAGCCATTAACATGAAGGGTCAAAATGAAAAAAAGCTAAATGGAAAGATGGTTTTATTGTGGATTGATATCCCTCTGACCTTTCAAAGCAAGGATGAAAGCAATTTAATTTTATACCTGCCATTCTGTCAATCAAGTCAACTGATGGGAAAGTACAAGAGTGAGTGTCTTAGAGAAAAAATGCAAATGGAGCTGCAGCCTACCCACAGTCTCAGCATGTGTTGACACAGCAATACTCCGTCAGATGAACTTAGGAGCCATTTGAGAGAGGGTGGTTCATCTACCCTCAGGACGACAAGAACCACAGACAGGGTGGAACACTGGAAATTACTGTCTCTACAGGGAACTTTTGGGCTATAGCACCAGGGGATAGAAGCATCACTCATCCAGGCAGTCAGACCTGGCACAAGTTATAACAGGCTGAGCATCTTCAGATTTTTCCAGCATTTAGATAACAGAATAGGGAATAGGCAAAAGATTAATGTAATGCAGTGGCCAAGCTTTGCTAGAATTATAGGCTGAGAGCAGACAGTAAGTAGCACGGAGGAGAGCTGGGTTGACCCCTAAGATATTCTAAGATGGGAGGGTTCTCCTTCCCACGATACTTAGTGTGGCAGTTTGATCGCACTTGCAGGAATTCTCTAGTTATTAATTTAATATACTGATCCAAGTCTCTCCTTCCCTTCTATTCTCACCACACAAAACAGGCTATTTTTCTGTACAATACAACAAACATAATAATCTAGTTTTGCAATAAAAGTCTGGAAAATGATTAAGTCTTCAAAAACAATCAAGCAGATCTGAAAAGCTAAGTCCTGTCAAGAGGCATGCATTTCCCGCCCAAGCGCCCCAGGGCCACTGCAGGACTCCTGGCCTTTCCTGGCCTTTATCCTCCTTCCTTGCTCCATCCAGTGAGAAGACAGCGTTGCACTCCACCCATGCCCGATACCTCCTAGGGTCCCTGACCAACCCAGCCCCTTTCCACACTCTGCCCACTCTGTATGAGCCTGAGTTCTCTTATTCTCGAAAACACCCAGCTTCTAAAGCAAACTCTGTATATCTAAGGAAAATTATTCTTCATCTTTATAGTTAATTAATTCTACATTAGCTTATGAGCTGCTCAAGGGTACTCAAGAGATTCAACTGTATTATCGGATGCTAGTACAGAGTTTGGCGTATAGACAGTGACACACAAACTTCTGCTCAACAAACGGCACAGAACACAGCTCCAGTGTGTAAGATCTCTAGGCAAATTGCCTTATAATCAGAGTACACACACGAGGAGGAAGAGGGAGAGTTCCCGGGATGATGGGCAAGCACCCACGCTGTAAGTACCTCCCGTGTATACCAGTAGTCACAAATATGTTCAAAATACAACAGGAAATGAGACCAATGACGTTATTACAAGGCCCTCTAGGAAAACTATAGGCTTCCTGGTTTAAAAGGAAGTTAGCATTCTTGTAGGAAAGTTTGTTTTATGAATACAAGAAAGTAAAACTCAAGTTAATATATGGACAATATATTAACTAATGATATTAGAAAGAAGGACCAGAAGAAAATCTTTATAGATGACTGTAAATTAGCTGGACCCAGCATGGGACAAAACCCAGAAATGTTAAAAAGTGTCTGTCTAAACAAAAACTGTAATGCACAAGAGAGCTGTCCTATATATCTGCCTAGAAAAGGATTTCAAATATTAATTCTGGTGACACCCTAAATCAAAAATAAACTGATATAAAAATCAATTTAGAAATGAAATACGAAATACTTAATATAAAAGTATAGAAAAGAGTTTTCAAATAGTACCATTGCAAAAGCCATCTCGTGTACTAAAAGTGTTGAGAAATCAAAAATCATTTTCTGAGGACTAATAACAAGCATAACTAGCAATGCTGTTCAACCATTAGTCAAGGCACCATGTCCCACCGGAAATACTCTCGTGGCAGCAATTTCCACTATGTCTAACATACCTGGGATTTCATCTGGGCCGCCTTTTCTGGGTCAACGGCCAACACATGCTGGTAATGACGGATGGTATGCAGGCGATCTTTGTTCTCAGCACGGACATAACGCCGCAAGGCCTGGAGAATGCGATGAGGCTGCAAGAGAGAACAGTTGTTACAATATCCAGAGACTAGAAAATTGAAAACAGGCAGGAAAACAAAAGCTTAAACCATTCTTAGGTGAACGTAAAGCTCAGCTAGGCACAGAACGAAAGCCTTAGCTTCAAGTTTTTTTTAGCTTATGAAGTTAACAAAAACTATCTAGGTAAAGTAGCAAAACCTAAATTCCAAACTTAATGAATGGTATTTTCCAGAATCCCCAGCCCACTATCATCCTCTGATCTGTCCTTTCCTGGCTCAGCCTCTGACACCTGAATTACAAGCTAGGTAGTCTCCCAAATCACCCAAAAATGGAAAGACTTTAATTGGCTTGCTTGAGAAAGATACAAACATCCTCCTTTCCAATACCTTCCGTCACCCCAAAGCAAGGTAGATTAGTGTAAGGGATAAAATAGTTTGAGACCATTCACGCAAGTTTTAACATAAATTACTTTATCCTTTTCTTAATAATCTTATTTACAACGGAGCTGGTTCAAAAGTCTTCATTCACAGAAGGTACATTTTCATTCTTTGCAAGTAAGGCTATCATAGAAAATTCAATAATTGGATAATTTCCAACCAATTTCCTGAGGTTATGCTATTCCAGTGTAAAATACTGACACATCACAGATGGTATACACAGGCATACAGTGATGTAATGCTAAACTCATACATGCAGACACTAGAACATAATGCCTTCTCCTCCCTAATCTTCTTTCCTTACCTTCAGCTTTGCCAGAACTTTTCATAAAAATGTCATTTTTACTGACCTGTGTGTTACACGTCGGTTCCACACACACACCACTTCAGGGCAGGCAACAACAAGGACAGGATTCATCAACGATTTCGCTCTGACCACAACTCACCCGTGGGGGGTCCGACTGCAGGGCAGCCAGGTAATTCTCCAGAGCCATGCGACGGCGGTCATTCAGCATGGCTTCTACTCGGGCCAGGTGGGTTTCCACCAGCTGCTGCTTCTCACTGGCTGCTTCCTTCTCTAAAGCTTTAACCATAGCCTGGAAGTGCTAAACCAGGACAGTAAGAACAAAATAATCTGTGGCACGTGGAGGCAGTTCAAACAAGCAACCTCAGAGCCTGACGCTTCTCCTTGTCCAGTGCCCATGCGAGACAGTAACAGGTCAGAGAGTGAAACAAAGCTAAGTTCAAAGCATACTGTATTGCATTTCTATCAGGACAATTACATCATTATCTAAAGAGAGCAAGTTAAATCTCAGTGTCAGAGGGACTCCTTAATTTTTCCATAACTGAAATTGCCAGTCCTGCAAGTCCAAGGCCTGGTTTCTCAATGTTGTAGCAACATTCCGACTTCCAAAGCCTGAAACCGCTGACGGACAGGAGATACATTTTTGAAACAAAATCCAGCAAGGTGGTAGGTTATGCCGAATCATTTTTGTTTAAGTCACCAAGGCCAAGTTATCTATGAGGTATCTGGCTAGGTTTACAGGTACAGTTTAAGGGTGGTTAAACTAAATTTTCCTGGACAAAGATGAACTGGCTTTTGTAGGAATTAAAACTTAAATTTCTAGGTGAGCAATAAAAAAGCAAAGGTCTTCCAATAAAGTGTTAACATCAGGAGGAGAGAGGTTTCAGCTAGACATAAAATGATTTAAAATGTCATCAATCTTATACAACCAATCAGCCCTGTAAATTGCTATTTCCATACTTCACCACACTCTCTTCTATGGAAGGGGAATACAGTTTGCTGCTGTGATCTTAAGCTTATATGCTTACAAAGTTAGAGATGAATTACATCAGAGATCTTTATTTTCTGTCTTTTGACTTTCAATTAGTCTGGGAAAAAAAAAGAATTCAGTACTGCTGAAAAACAAGTCACCCCCTGAGAATGAAGATGACAGGACTTTTGCCAGGAAAGCAGAACTAACAAACATCAGTTGAGCTAAAGTTACTTTCTGGCATGAATTAGGTGTGCTCCGGTGGAGGGTTTGGTTTCCTTCTACCACAGGTGAGCAACATTAGAGGCGAAAAGGGAAAATATGCCAGTTACGACTTCCTTGTAATGTAAGCCCTCACCTGAAAAGAGTGTCGAATTCTATTAATATTAATAATTTCCTGGGAGATTGGCTCTGACCATTTTCAAATAGTCAGGCTGAACGCTTGGTCCCTGGAGAAGGCATCTTACCTGAATAAGAGTCTGCCTCTCTGCTTTGGGGAGATTCTTAGCTTGAAGCTCTGCCTCTTCCCATTCCTTCTTTACCTAGAACACAGGTCATAAACACTGCCATCGGAGAATAATCCTCTGAAACAACTCCCCCATTTTCTAAAACTATTGCCAGGCACTAAGCCTAATGTAGGAAACTGTGCAAAAGGAAACTGCATCATCTGATCCCTTATGAGTGCGGGATGTTACTGCCTCAGAAGGTTCTAGGCCTCAACTATCCCCAAATAGAGCCTCAATTCCATGAACTCTTTGCTGCATAACCTTAAGCAAGTTATCTTAAAGTCTTTGTGCCTTAGTCCCCTAACCAAAAAATTGAGGTTAATATCTACTTTTCAGAACTGTTGAGGGTAAAATAAAATAATGAGCATTTCCCAAAGTGTAAGCCCAGCATGAGATATGTGTGGGATTCTGGGTGGAGCTTAGGCCTAGCAAGAAATTCCCTTTTCAATATTCTTTCAATTCTCAGTAAGTCAAGAATAAACTTGCACTTCGGTGCTCCTGCTGCACTAAACTTATAAACCCTTTTAAGGAGAAGAAACGCCCTGAGACTCTGAACCTTCAGCAGGCGGCAGTATCTGGCTAGAAGATACTGACGCATGCCTGTTTTCACTTAATTCGCACAGTTATGTTGTTCTCATGGCAAATGGCACTGGCTTTTTATTTATGACAGTGATACAAAGTTTTTCTTTAAAAAAATTTTAAAGCAGGTTGTTGGCAAAGAAGAATAAATTGTAGATAACAGTTACACTCAGCAGAGTGTCTGGGACACACTAAGCACTCAGAGGGTAATTACACTAAGATATAGATAGGGGTGGGGAAGAAGGACTGGTCTACCCAGAGGGTGGCTTCACTCATAGTCTCGCACCTCTCCTGTCCTTAAACCTTAGCGTGACATTCTAGGGAGATGGTGTCACTGTTTTTCAACTATGAAAACCATGCTACCCAAAGCCAAACACCATGAAGACGAGGGAAGTGCTGAGGTTTACCCTGGCCATTCGGTTGCGGTGCCGAATTTCCAGTTGTTCCTTAGCCTTCTGGAAGCGAGCATGCTCATTATCATCTGCAGAGGTCTCGAAATACACATCAACGTCATTGGTTGGCAGAGGAGTTGGGGGAACTGAAATAAAATTACAGAGGGTGTTCTCTTTGGGGTCAGGAGCACTGTTAAAACTGCACTGTACTCTAGGAAGAAAACGGAAGCTCAGGGCCTGCAGATGGACCCAATTTGTCTTGTACCGTGCTAAAAGTGCAGGGCACTGCCATCTGCCAAGACTTCCCTTTGTTAGATCACAGTGGGCGATCTTCCTTGCATAATACCCATCAACCAGTCAGTGCATGCTAACAGCAATTCACTGGTAGCTCCCCCGCCCCGTCCGTATCTTCTGCACCAATGAGGCATCTACCTAGGGGATCTCAGGGCAGAAAGAAACGACTTCTTCTAAACCTTCTCTTCAGTGCTTAAAACTGGAAAACCTAAAAAAACAGCTACTTTATTGCCTATCAACAACAGCATCTTGACAGCTGGAATCAGACCCTATAGAAGCATTTCCACAAAATTCTGTTTTTAAAGAAACTTATTATTCAGGTCCTTTCCTCTCTTCTGGCTATCTTTAGATCCTAACTCATACCGGTGAACAGGTTCAACTGAATGTTCTTAGCATACAGGCTGGGTGGAGAAAGTCCAAAACACACTAGCTATAATTCTGAGTTTTCAGTATCACGGAAACACTCTTATCCCCTCTCCCAATAACAGGGCTAACCGGGGTAAAGTTAAGTTGCTCTATTTGATAAGAATACCTTCCCACTATGTGAAGACACCGTGGGCTTTCTGATCCATGACACTGACCAATCAGCCTTCCCAAGCATCCCCCAGAGCACAGGCCCCTTGGAACAGACCCCATCGCTGCTGGTCAGGCATAAGCTTTTATTGGCCCAGGCAACTCTCTCCGCATAATAGCGCTTAGCCTGGTGAGGGAAAGGTCTGAGATGACAAGTTTACTCAGTCAACCTTTCAAGACATACCTATGGAAATGCTTATTATTAGCCCAATTCTCACAAGATTTCCCCAGCTGGGGAAGAATGGCATGAATTTGCTTAATATACCATGAAATAATTTTAGAGCTAAGTAGAGTAAATGCCAAGGTCCAATTGGTTTTTAATTCAGAAGTAAATTCACCTAATTTCCAGAATTGTATCATTTTAATATATTAAAACACTGTATAACTGATGAATATAGCTACATATTAGCCAGCCACTCCTATATTTTTCTGTCAGCAGTATCTTTTATGTGCCTCTTTTTATTTAAAATAAACCTAAAAACTACCAACTAAACTCTTGTGAAGAATATATGGGTTCTTTTTTTTTTTTTTTTTTTTTTGAGACAGAGCCTCACTTTGTTGCCCTGGCTAGAGCGAGTGCTGTGGCGTCAGCCTAGCTCACAGCAACCTCAGACTCCTGGGCTCAAGCGATCCTACTGTCTCAGCCTCCCAAGTAGCTGGGACTACAGGCATGCACCACCATGCCTGGCTAATTTTTTCTATATATTTCTAGCTGTCCAATTAATTTCTTTTCATTTTTGGTAGAGACGGGGTCTCGCTCTTGCTCAGGCTGGTTTCGAACTCCTGAGCTCAAACAATCCGCCCGCCTCGGCCTCCCAGAGTGCTAGGATTACAGGTGTGAGCCACTGCGCCCGGCCCTTTTTTTTGTTTTTTGAGGCAGGGTCTCACTCTATTGCAGGGCTATCTGCAGTGGTGTCATCACAGCTCACTGCAACCTCAAACTCCTGGGCTCCACTGATCCTCCTACCTACCTCAGCCTCCCAAGTAGCTGGGACTATCGGCACACAACACCACGCCTGGCTAGGTTTTTATTATTTTTTGTAGAGATGGGGTCTCACTATTACTCAGGCTGGTCTCAAACTTCTGGGCTCAAGGGATCCTTCTGCTTCAGCCTCCCAAAGTGCTAGGATTACAGGCGTGAGCCACTGCATCTGGCCAAGAATATGGGAGTTCTGCATAAGTTTAAAAAGAATCTCAATGTCCAACTTTCAGATTAACTCAATCAGAAGATATAGAGCTTCGCAAATGACATTCCCCAAGATACTGAGAAGTTCAGTAAAGGAGAATTTCAAGCACTGAAGTCCATCATCCGATCTGCACATCACCATCAGCAACACACCTGCCTGCAGTGTAAAGGCTTAGGCGTTGCAGACAGAGCCTTTGGTTCCTATAACTGGGCTAGATAAAGATACAAAACACAAGCTGCCTCCACGCCCCCTGGGACTAGAGGCGAGAGGGACAGCAGGCCTACGGGTTTGGTACCGAAGACACGAAGGGCTCAAACCAGAATCACACCCCCCCCCCACCGTCCCTGCAGAGCAGCCAGCTCACGAAGCCAGCACACCCACTAGCCTCAGCCCCTTCAAAGAGGGACAGGAACGTTATCACTGGAAGGAAACTTGATGCTGCTTTTAGATCTTTGAGGCCCTCCAGGCAGAGGCCCCACAAATACACAAACACACTGCTTCTCCCAGGCAAATCTTACCTAAGCTCAGGAAAGGGCAGCTTTACAGACCTGCCATTCCACTGTGGCCGTTGCACTGTGTCTTACACTATCTGTCCTTCAGGAAGAGATTGCCACCTCCTCATTCAGTGAGATTTTTAAAGGTCCTCAATTCCTCAAGCTTCAACCTCAAACAGTGTTTTCTTGACCCTTAGTTTGAACAGTTTTACAAAGTAGTCAATATCACAACTTCTATCTCTAAATCTTTCCTGAAAAAACAAAGTTTATTTGATAATGTTCCCTAAGGACTGCTTTTATTTCACCCTTTCCACTGTATCAAATAAGAACAGCTTTCTCGTCGTGCGGCAGCTGCAGTGAAGCGCTGAGAGTGTACCATTTTATATTAAGATGTAAAAAATCTATTGATGTGAGGAAGAAAGAGCAAACATGAATGAAAAACCAGCAGAAGCTACAGCCAAAAACCTTTAGAGCAAATACCAGGAACACACAGCAACTTATTATTCTGATGTATTTAAGAGGAGGAACCAAGGAAAACTACCTGGCCTGGTCAGCATGGGTCAGTGCTGCGAGGTAAGAGAGCAGGTCTTAAAAATGAAAAGGAGTAACCACGGAGACAAGGAAAACTCTTTTCCTGCCTATGCCCGGCATAAACCCAACCCCACTGGGTTTCAGATCAAAGAACACATAAGCTGAGGTTCCCTCACTTTCTAAAGTGCTCCATGACCCAGTGTTGTCAAAATACCGGAGAAAAAAGTCACTGCCACTCGGCTGCAGAGTTCTCTCCCTAGAGTGCATGATGCAAGATCTTTCAATATTCTGAACTCCCAAAAGTACTCCTATTGTCAGTCCGTTCGAGAGTGGGCGTCCCTTCAGTCGGCATGCATCACAGGGGTCAGCTAAAGGGCAGTTCAAAGACAAGAATGAGAGGCAAAGCCTGGAACTCTCTGCTATCCCGCTTACCGGCTGATGCCTTTCAATTAGAGACAGTCGAGGGCATGGCTGCCTTCGCAACAGACAGTAAGTAACCTTGGGAGCCTGTGGACTCCAAGGCTGGATGAGAAAGAGCAAGCCCCTGGCTCTGCCCTCCCCTGCACCAAGGAGGTCACACACCACCACCACCAACCACCACCAGACACACAGTGAGCACGGGACACGGAAAACTGAGCTGACAACTGCCAACAGGAAAGCACGGCTAGATCTAGAAAGTACAAAGATGAGTGGAAAAAACAACTGACAGCAGACACCTAAGTCAGCAGGGAACACTACACAGATGCAGCCACAAGGACGGCGGGAGAGAGAGAGAACGCTGGACAGGACAGTGCTGCTGCGCAGAGCCAGCGCGAGGCGGGACTTACTCATCGCTTTACACACAGCCATACAATAATCCTCAGACTCAAAATTGTTCCTGTTGCCGCCACAGCCGCCATATATAAAGCGCACGCACTTTCCCTTGGAGAGGTCGAAGTACCAACGAGGCATCACGGCCCGGCAGGGCCCCGTCATCGCCTCCTGGGAGCAGACAGCTGTGTGAAAATAGTCAAGTGTCAGCACGACAGAGGCAGTTGCTTCAAATGCTTCAGAATGCTGCAGGCCAGCGGGGGTGGGATGGGGTGAGGAGAGGCCCCAGCTGGGGATGAGCATGAAGGCCCTGGCTAACCAAACTCCCCAACTCAGGCCAGTCGTTTCTGAGGTAGCAGTTATTTCCCACGTAATAAAGATATTTAGGACCTGAAATAACTTTTATTTGGCACTGCCTGGAGTCTAGATTGAGGTTTAGGCTGACACAGAGAAATTCTTTGTCTCACAGCTCTGTGAGGCTCACATTTCTGATCTGGTAAGTGGAGATATTTGCCTGGTTTGTCCATTTTGGTGGTTTCAAGGACCAAAGGAGACAACGCTGGTGGAAAGACTGTTTTAAGTACTAAAGGCTAATGCACCTAGAAAGGACAAGTGTTTTCCATTTTTATGTTCTCTAAGGTGAATTGTAAACTTCCAGACTAGTTAAGTAATTTCCTTCCGACTGAATCCAAATAATTCTTTAAATCTTAATTGGTTTCAAATACACAATCAGCAGGAGGCTGTATATAAATGGCTCTGGAACTATCACCTTTTCTTTTTTTATACTAATTGGCAAGATGAAAAAAACTGCAGGCCCCAATTTGTTTCCAAGAGGTCATTAAATTTCACTCTCCCAGCTACAAACATCTGGACAAAAAGAAAAACCAGGAAAGTTATGTCCATTCTAGAAGGTGGGGGTTTGAGTGGTATTAGAGAGTACACCTTTCTTTGGAGAGAACGTTTTAGGCTAAATGTGGAAGAATCCTGCTGAAGGGTAAATCAGGTTGTCTCTTTTATTCTCTAGTCCCTGTTTTCTGATTTAATATTTAAAATGCAAACTCTGTTTTTCTAATTCAATTCTGCATCTCTCCCTGGACGTGCCTGCCTGCTCACTGCTAAGACGGCACACCGCACTGGAGAGCTGAATTCACCTCCAGCGCAGAGATACCACCTTTCTTTCTGTGACTGACTTACCTGTCATAAACGCAACACAAAAGACTAAGTAAATAATTACCACGAGAATTTTAAAGCCGTGGCTTCACATCAGGTTACCTTTAACATCGTGAGTAATTTCCTTGTCTGAAATAGCACTATCGCTGCTGGGTTCAGTCGGGTTCTCCTCGTTGTAATCATCTCCTTTAAAGGTATCGTAGTAGTAATCACGGTCTTCTACCACTTCCTCCCCTTCTTCCTCATCCTCGTCATCTTCGTCCACAGCTGCTTCTGTGAAGTCTTCCAGATCTGCTTCAGTAGGAAATTCACTAAAGGCCACAATAGAAAAAAGGAAGGGTAATACCTCCTATGCACAAAGCACAACAATGGTTCCCTTCCCTATTCTGAAACACAAAAACAGAGACAGGAAATAAGCTCAACTCACATTTAACTGTGCCATTAAAGCCCTCAGCTTAGCTACATCAGCAAAAGAGAAGAGTTAGTGGACACAGACTGCATTAACCTGCAGAAATAATGCAGGCCAGTACGATGTAAAGCCAAAAGTCACAGGTATTCCTGTGATCAGCTGTGGCTACAATGAAACACAAGCTGAATCAACTCTAGCATAACAAGGGAATGCCCACCTAATCCAGAAGTAAGGGGCTAACAGCCAACAGCCACTTTTACAGGAGGGCTAACAAATAAGCAAAATGATTTCATAGCTCAGGACAAGAGCTACCTTTTATAAATATCATAATCTTCCTCTTCATCTTCCTCCTCTTCCTCTTCCTCTTCTTCCTCCTCTTCTTTTGACACAGTAGATTCAATAATCTTTGTCTGAGGGCAGCACACATATTCAGTGCCATGGAACTGGTCTACCCCACAAGGTAGCAGCATGCCGTAGCTATATAAGGTCATTCCCTGAGTCAGACATGCCTAAAAGAAACCCAGACCATATCAGAACACGCTCTACGGTAAATCTGGTCAAATATTCCCTGATCCCTTAGCCAAAAGAAACCTGTATCAAATCACTAGGTCATGCTTTCTCTCTTATGACACACAAAATTTCTGTCAAAAAATCGTTCTATTATTTTAAAATTTATAAATTTTCCTTATTTTTAATTTAATTTTTTTTTTTTAGTTTCTACATATAGCATTGGAAAATTTTATTTAACTTATAACAGGGACATCGTCTGGCCCAAAAATATTGGAAAACTAAACTGGAAAAAAATTAAAGGGAGTTTCTTCCAGTTATTATCAATACTAGTTAAAGGTGGTCAATGCTAATTTACACTGACCACTGGTGTGGGTACTACTTCAGACCCTGACCAAAGGACGACTACTGACTGAAGAACCAACCTAATTATCAGTGGCAAGATGGTAGGTTATTTCTCTCTGCCAGAAGAGTCAAATGGCATCTACTCCTGTCTGCACATATGTACAGACCCAGAACTTCTGTCACTGGCTATTTCCACACAGTCCCTGGGGTTTAGGATGACCTTGTTGGGAGCCTTGCTGGCTGCATACAGTATTCCTGCTCAACAAACTATTTAATATCCTTTTTTAAAAAATTTTAATTTTAATTTTTTCTTTCAGCTTGACCAGGATAAAATATCCTTAACTTTAGAGGCTAGACTGTTAGTGCTATACTTCCCTATGCAAATATATATTCCTTTCCAAAATATTTTTAATTTAGAACATAGAATAGTAAACTTTAGGAGACAAAAGGTAAATAAAGACAATTAAAAGCATGGTGAGATCTGGAGAAAAATGCTACTTTCTCTCCTAAAAGACACAACGCTTGACTGTCCCCGCGCATCGTCTCACCTCTTTCACTACGGTGTGCCAGTGCTGGTGATTCTCACACACCTCCATCCGCTCTTTGTGGAAAAACTGGCACTTTTCTGGAACTAGCAGAACATCGCTTACAAATTCGCCCACTGAAAAGGAGAACCTCTGTCAGAAGCAAATCTGATCGCGATTCAAGATAGTAACGGCCCTGACGGCAGACTATCCCGACAGCGACACAGCCAGGAGCACACAGGCGCAGTCTCTATGTATATAAGCGGCTATGCACCTCGGATCTCCAGAGGCCAACGGACGGTACAGCTCCAGGCGAGCAGCCACAAGAACTCACCATTCCATCAGAGCCCCAGTGCTAGGGCCTTCCTCATGTTCCCTGACCACAATTCCTCGTAGTCCCACCGCAGGGCTAGATCAACACATGACACGAAGAGCATGACTAGGAACCCCTTTACGACCACCTCAAACACACAGAAGCCACTCTCCGTGCCTCTGAGCTCACAGGAGTAACACATACTCCTAGCTTCTCACTTCCCTACTTCTGCCCACCCCTGTTCTAACAACAAAATGCCCAGAAAACTAAGACTGGGTATTCAAGTACAGACGAATCTTTCTTTAGATAAACCACCACTGTAATGATTAATTCAGGTAAGCATCATCAATGTATGGCTAATTACAAAGGGGCAAAGGTGCCCTTACAATGGGAAGCTCTGGCAAAACTACCTTAGCCAGGTGACCGACTTAATATTGCCAATAGTGAACAAACTTGCACATGTGATGACCCAAGAAGAACATATCCCCTACACAGTATTCCTGCTAAAATATGTCATTTGAATCTAGTCATGACAGAACAGTAAGACAAATCTAAATGTAAGGATATTCTGTTAAACAAATGGCCTAGACTCTTCAGGAAAATTTCCAGAATGCGATAACTGTATTGTCATTATACAAGAGAATGTCCCTGTTCTTAGGAGAAACAAGCTAAAGTATCAGAAATGGACTGTCATGATTCCCCAACTTACTTTCAAATGGCTCAGCAACAAAAAAAATAGGTAAGATACACACACAGAGAAATAAATCAGGCAAAACTGCAGAATCCAAGTAAAGGGTATAGAGGTTATTCACTATCACATTTTTTCCTTTAGATCCAAAATTTTTCAAAAATAAAAAGCTGGGAGAAAAATACACAGAGCTATTTATTCACGGGGGGGAAAAAGGTATCTGACTTGTTTCCAGATGATCAGGGTTGACAGGAAGTGGGGCCACAGACAGAGCAGGAATGGCTCAAGGACTGATGACGGTCATACAGCTGGCTAACATGCACACCAGGGTGAACTGTAGAACGGTCTCCATGTTTGGCTATGTTTGTAGCTTTCCATAAAAAGAAGTTAAAAACATGAATGTTTTTATCACTCAGAGACTCTGATCCGATAGTATAAGGCTGGACTCAGGAACCTGCATTGCACATGCATCCCAGGTGGTTCTGATGCTCGGTCTCTATGTTTGGCTATGTTTGTAGCTTTCCATAATAAAAAGTTAAAAACATGCATGTCACTGGATTATCACTCAGAGACTCTGATCTGATAGTATAAGGCTGGACTCAGGAACCTGCATTGCACATGCATCCCAGGTGGTTCTGATGCATCAGCCACATCCCCAGGCAGGTCTAAGTGGAGAAAAGAAAGAGGACAAGATGGTGTGCTTAGCTCACGGGGAGATGCAGTAAGTCGGGGCAGGGGAAAAGGAAGCAGGCACGCTAACCTTTGAGGTTAAGAAAAAAACATAATCAGAAAGTAATGTGGTCTAAGAAAGGTCTTAGGGCTCAGCCAGTGGAAAGCCTACGTAGGCCCACGCCCCACCTTTGCCATCATGGCTGGGTCCTCCAGGACCCTCTCCCTTGGCCTGAGTCACTAGAGAAGTCGGTCTACCTAAGTGGTAAGAGAAAGGATTTCCCTGATCTGGTAAGGTGGAAAATGTGCTTCTGACGTGACAAACTGGAGCAGTAAGTACAGTCTCCCCACGTGAAAACAGTGTTACACACGGCAGTTAGGTTTCTTAGCACTTAGTACAGGGACTTTTGAGGTCAAATAGCTTCACTGACACCAACACAAGAATGCAAAGGTAAGTCAGACGTACTGTTGCTTCTGAGGACTCTAACAGCTCCAGGGGACGTAGTACCCACACACAAGCTCTAGCAATCCTCTAGACCTGCAGGTCCCAACCCCCCGGTGTGCAGACCAGTACCAGCCCGCGGCCTGGTAGGCACTGGGCCGCAGAGCTCTGGCCCCCACCCCTCGTGGAAAAATTGTCTTCCATGAAACTTAGGGAGGGAGAGCGCATAGCAGGAGGTGCGCGGAGGGCAACAGAGTGAAGCTTCATCGGTATTTGTAGCCACTCTCCTCACCATCGCTTGCATCAGCATCGCCGCCTGAGCCCTGGCACCACCACCTCCCCCACCCACCCCCCAGTCTGTAGAAAAATTGTCTTCCATGAGACCGGTCCCTAGTGCCAAAAAGGTTGGGGACCACTGCTCCAGACTTACAGTCAATGCTTGAAAATAACAACAACCCAATGATAAACTAGGACCTGCCTCTACTAAGAAAGGTACTCTAGTATCTAAGTACTCTACTGAGTACCCTGATACTCGGTCTAAGGTAGAAATTACTTAAATTCTGACATCCAATCAGCAATTCACATTATTTAACGTGACCACTCTGTATGAACTAGGTCATTTTTACATTTGTTAACTTATGACAAAAAGCAACAAAAACGTATACTTAAAAGGGTAGTTTACATAAGGTTCAATGCCAGGGCTCAATCTCAGCACTGTCATTTACTAGTAGAATGATCTTAGGCAAGTTAATCTTTCTGTGCCTTAGAAAAATAAACTAAAATCTATTAAAACTTTTTTAAAATCCCAGTACTTTTTGATTCAACAATTCCAACTCTAAAAATATACCCTAAGGAAATAACCAAGCAAAGGAACAAAGCTATTCATTACTTTATTAATATCAAGAGCCCAGAACCAAACTACATGTCCATCAATAGGACACTAAATGATGGCACCAATACACAACAGAATACCATGAGTCATAAGAAATATGGTTTATGTTAGTTAGTTAGTTTGTTTGTTTGTTTATGTATGTACGTATGTATGAGACAGAGTTTCACTTTGTTGCCCGGGCTAGAGTGAGTGCCATGGCATCAGCCTAGCTCACAGTAACCACAAACTCCTGGGCTCAAGCAATCCTCCTGCCTCAGCCTCCCAAACAGCTGGGACTGCAGGCATGTGCCACCATGCCTGCTAATATTTTCTATATATTTTTAGTTGTCCAACTAATTTCTTTCTATTTTTAGTAGAGACGGGGTCTCGCTCTTGCTCAGGCTGATCTTGAACTCCTGAGCTCAAATGATCCACCCGCCTCGGCCTCCCAGAGTGGTAGGCTTACAGGTGTGAGCCACCGCGCCCGGCCTGTTTATGTCCATATTTAATATGAAAAATTTTCCATGATGGTTTGATAATTCTGAAAATCATTAAATAAACAAAATCAATAAAAACACCCCCACACACACACACATCTCTAACCCCTCCTCCTTTAGGCTGGTTAACATCTTATGGCCAAATTTCTCTTTTACTCAAAGATGTGTGTAACCCTAAGACTAGCACTTAATAGAAGCTCAATAAATGTCAAATAAAAATAAACAGAACTTAAAAATAAGACAAGAGCACGTACAGTATGGTTCCACTTAGGAGGAAAAAAACCCAGCGCAGACATTTCAAGATGTATCCAAGAAAAAAACTTCTCATCTACACACCAAACGTTAATCACAGTTAACTTACTACAGAAACTGAAAATGATTGTTTTTGCTCCGCAGCCCCATGGTGAACTTCTTTTATTGAAAAATAAACTTTTTAAAAAGTAAGCTGAAAGAGGAAACACATTTCAATCCCAGCATCCGTTATATCATTTCACTGCTACTTTTTGCCTCTGCTATAATTATTTATCAGAAGCTCCTAGGAAAAAAACTTATCGAGGCAGATCAGTATTGGTCTGTTTTATAGAACACTGAACATTGTTTGGTCTTACTTTAAAAAGTTTACATCAAAGTTTGCAACATCCTCAATCAGTTAGAGTACAATATAATAGCCACAATAATTAAGTCGCTGGACAAACATAAGCTCTGCTGTTTTTGCTGATCAATGAATAGGGCAATATAGCAAAACCTAACCTATATGATTCCATTTAAGCTGCAGTTAGGATTTAACTCCAATCTCTGTTCATTCCCTGTGATCCAGCTTTTCTTTCACACCACCTCTCTCCAGCAGTACCACGGCAGCCACCCAGGTTTTAGAGCTTTTTTAGAGTTGCTTGAAATTCCTTTCAAAATAAATAACAAAGGCTGCTTACCCACCTGGGGAAGCCCCCAACACCAATACCCACATGTATAAATAAACCTACTACAGAAATACTCTCCAGCTGCAAACAGAAAAACCATGTCATTTATGGGGCTCTTGGAATCTCTACTCAGGTGGGAGGAAACGGTCTCATGGAATGAGGTCTGGTTGCTGTCCCAAGAAGATGTCTTTAAGGTAATCGCGGCTCTGAGAAGTCCAGGATCCAGGATAATTCTCATGAGTGAAACAGTCACCTTGCATAAGGGTCCACATCAGGAACAGGGTGAATTGTTGACGGGCTACCGTGACTCCAAAGGCTAGAAGGCTTGCAAAGGGACCCCTGCAATGGACGACAAGCTGCTCCAGCACACCAGGGTACAACTGCTGAAGACTCACCTCAAAGCTTCTGAGAACAGTTTTGATTTTAAAGTAGATTCTTAAACGAGAATTTTTCTAGTAGTCTTCACACTGCAGTAACACTCCTGTCCAAATTTCCATCCAAAAATAATAAAAAATAAGTCATGGGCTTATAAAACTCTCTTCTTTTTAGCATCGGAGCCAGTCTATATACAGATAGAGACAGGACTAAGACTCTTCCCCCCCAAACACCTGCGGTTTTGTATCTTCACACACCACCAACTCTGCCTACTTGGATCATCCTATTTATTTAATTATTTATATAAATTTTTATAGATAGTCAGGAAGCGTTTAGTAGTAATGTGAGCTATAAGGTGCATTTTGAGGAGGGGAAAGATTGAACTGTAGCTTCTCATCCAATATACCATATATCAGTTTAAAACAGAGTCATACTGATGGGCAGTTAAGTATGTTCTCAGAACAGGGCAGGGTTGAGTGATGTAATGAACACGACATTTACACACAGTGCAACACCTGATTCCATGCAAACACTGCTAGCAATCTCTCAAACTGCTTTCAAACACAGTGATCAAGACGTTACCCTTGCCCTCAACCTAGCACAAACAACAAGCAGCCAACAAAAATTGTGCCTGAGACAGAGGTAAAAACCGTGCGACATCCAAACCAATTAATAGAGGCACCCAATCAATATTTCCACAGCCTGTCTTCCCCTAGGCCTCATCTCCTCACCCCCCTTCTGACCTGTCTATGCTCTCTGGGTTTGCTAGTCAGCAATATCTTAAAGAGGGTTTCAGGGCTGAAGCTAACTATATTACTACCATCTCTTTACTCCAACATGTCGTATTCATCTTAATATGTATAAAAGGACTCACTGTGGTTACTTCTGGTGAATAAAGCATACAGGACTCTTACTTTTTACCGTGTCAATTTTTAGTACAGTTTGCATGTTAAAAGAATCGTGTATGGTTGCATAATTAAGTGAATATACTACAAACCATTAAACTGTATACTTCAAAATGGGTGAACTGTATAGCATGTAAATTACATCTCAACAAATGTGTTTCCAAAAAGCAGAGAGACTGAGTATTTGCAGTAGTACTGAGCACATAAGTAAATATACTGACGATACTGGAATTGGAGATACCACTATAAGCTCATTGTTTTTAATATATCCATAGACTGACAGGGATATACAGATTTATGTGTCTGTAAATAGAATACATATATTTCCTAGTTCTGTTTGTTGAGTGGGCCGAGAAGCAATAACATCAGTAAGCACACCTAAGATCTTGGTTCCTAAGTAGCAGTCCCCACTAAAATAAACCAAGGCTTATTGGAGAAACAGACTCTGGGGGTGGAGAAGGGAAAATACAGGACAGGCCTGGAGCATCCTTTTTGGACAAGAAACGAAGCTCTCAAAGAATGAAAGAAACATGTGAAAAGGACACAGGAACCAGCACAAAGGGCTCCCACAGGCCAAATCCAGACAGTGAGTATATAATGAAATAAATAAATGAATGCAGACGCCATTTTAGCTAGATAATTAAAGTTACTAGTGGTAACAGAACAAACTGACATCACACAACCCCCAATACGATGCAACGAGAGCACTTTGTGATATTCCCCTCAAAAATGCATAAATCAAAAGGATCATAGACAAATCCAAATAGTAAGGCAGTTTACAAAGTATCTGGTCTGTAGTTTTTAAAATATGAAGGTCATGAAGGACAAGGAAAGACTAAAGAGAGAACTAAATGCAACATGGGATCTTGGATTACATCCTGGATGTTACTGGAACAACAGGGACACTTGAATAGGGTCTGTAGATTAGCTACTGGATCAATTAGGTATTGTTTACAGAATCCTGATTTTGATTATACTACGGTTAAATAGGAGAATTTCCTCATTTTAAAAAAATACACAGGCCGGGTGCGATGGCTCACGCCTGTAATCCTAGTTCTCTGGGAGGCCAAGGCAGGCGGATTGTTTGAGCTCAGGAGTTCGAAACCAGCCTGAGTAAGAGCGAGACCCCGTCTCTACTAAAATTAGAAAGAAATTAATTGGACAACTAAAAATATATAGAAAAAATTAGCCGGGCATGGTGGCGCATGCCTGTATTCCCAGCTACTCGGGAGGCTGAGGCAGGAGGATCGCTTGAGCCCAGGAGTTTGAGGTTGCTGTGAGCTAGGCTGACCCCACGGCACTCTAGCACGGGCAACACAGTGAGACTCTGTTTCAAAAAAAAAAAATACACAATGTAGTATTAAGGCGTAAGGACACTATCTTATCAAAAGAATGGAAAAACAAACACCACATGTACTCAATACTCAGTTGGACCTAATCGATTAACACTTATGTGCACACATGAAAATAAAATT
>CAUYSK010021753.1:0-10929 GCA_963575035.1 Avahi laniger
GCAACCTTGTCTTCTCCAGTTCTTAGGGGGAATGCTTTCAGCTTTGGTACGGTGTTAGCCATGGGTTTGTCATATACCACTTTTATTATTTTGAGATAAGTTCCCTCAATGCCAAATTTTTGAGGGTTTTTATCATAAAGGGATGCTGTATTTTATCAAATGCTTTTTCCACATTAATTGAGATGATCATTTGATTTTTGTTTTTAATTCTGTTTATGTGGTGAATCACATTTATTGACTTGCATATGTTGAGCCATCCTTGCATCCCTGGGATGAAACCCACTTGATTGTGGTGAATTATCATTTTGTTTTGTTCTATTTTTGTAGAGACAGGGTCTCAATATGGTGCCCAGGCTGGTCTCAAACTCCCGGTCTCAAGCAATTCTCCATCCTTGGCCTCCCAAAATGGTGGGATTACAGATGTGAGCCACAGTACCCAGCCTTGAATTATCCTTTTGATGTGCTGTTGGATTTGATTTGCTGTATTTTGTCAAGGGTTTTTGCATCTATGTTCATCAGAGAAATTCATCTGTAGTTTTCTTTTGTTGTTGTTGTTGTTGCATCTTTTTTTGGCTTTGGTTCTAAAGTGATACTGGCTTTGTAGAATGAGTTAGGGAGGATTCTCTCCTCAATCTTAGTTTCAGCAGGATTGTACTCAATTTCAGTAGGGTTGGCACCAGTTCTTTGTATGTCTGGTAGAATTGGGCTGTGAGTCCATCACATCCTGAACTGTTTTATTGTTTTGAGAATTTTTAATACTGATTCAATCTCGCTACTCATTATCAGTCTATTTATGAGTTCTATTTCTTCCTGCTTCTATCTCAGGAGGTTGTATATTTTCAGGAATTCATCCATTTCCTCTAGGTTTTCTAGTTTGTGAGCATATAGTTGTTCACAATAGTCTCTGATGATCTTTTGTATTTCTGTGATATCAGCTGTAATGTCTCCTTTTTCATTTCTGATTATGTTTATTTTGATCTTCTCTCTTCTTGGTTAGTGTAGCTGGCAGTTTTTCAATTTTGTTTATCTTTTCGAAGAACCAACTTTTCTTTTTGTTGATCCTTTTTATTTTTATTTCTCTCTCTATTTCATTTAGTTCTGCTCTTCTGCTAACTTTGGGTTTGGATTGTTCTTGTTTTTCTAGATCCTTGAGGTGCAATGTCAGGTTGTTAATTTGTGATCTTTTTTGTCGTGGGCATTTAATGCTATAAACTTCCCTTTTAGTACTGCTTTTGCTATATCCCACAGGTTTTGGTATGTTGTGTTTTCATTTTTATTTGTTTCAAAAATTTTGGTGGGGAGGCAGTGAAGGAAAGGTGGTTTATTCAAGTGCCAGCAGACTGAGGAGATGGCAAGCTATTGTCTCAAAGATCATTTCATCTCCTCTGCTTACTGAGCAATAAAGGGAAGGGGTGAAGAACGTATTTAGCAGAAAGCGAGCTTTGGGCAAGTCATCATGACTTGTGTAATGGTTATCAGCAAACAATAGGTCATCTGGTGGATCTTGTCATCAGCTCAAAATGTTTTAATTTCCGTCGTTATTTCTTTGTTGACCCAGTGATCTTTCAGGAACATGTTTAATTTCCATGTGTTTGTATAGTTTGTGAAGTTCCTCTTCATATCGATTTTTAGCTTTATTCCACTATGGTCTGAGAATATACTTATATGATTTTGATATTTTTATAATTGTTAAGATTTGTTTTGTGGCCTAAAATATGGTCTATCTTGGAGACTGTTCCATGTGCTGATGAAAAGAATGTATATTCTATAGTTGTTGGGTGGAATGTTCTGCAAATGTCTGTTAAGTCCATTTGGTCTATTCAAGCCCAATATTTCTTTGCTGATTTTCTGTTTCCATGATCTGTCTAGTGCTGTGAGTGGGATGTTGAAGTCCCCACTATTATTATGTTGCTGTCTATATCTTTAGGGCTAGTAATATTTGATTTGTGAATCTGGGTGCTCTGATGTTGGACATGTATATATTTAGGAACATTATATCTGCTTGGTGGATTGATCTCTTTATCGTTATATAATGACCTTCTTTGTCTCCTTTTTTTTCTCTCTCTCTTTTTAATTTAGAGTCTGTGTAAATATAGCTACTCCTGCTCACTTTTGGTTTCTATTTGCATGGAATATCTTCTTCCACCACTTTACTTTCAGTCCATACAATTCACAAGTTTTAAATTGCATGCCATTCTGAGTAGCATGATGAAATCTCGAGCCATCCTGCCCAGGATGTGAATCATCCCTTTGTCTAGCCTATCCATGCTGTATACACTACCCACCAGCTAGTCACTTAGTAGCTGTCTCAGTTATCAGATCGACAGATCACGAGAAGGGCGAATACAGCACAATAAGATATTTTGAGAGAGAGAGAGAGAGAGAGAGACCACATTAACATAACTTTTATTACAGTATATTGTTATAATTATTCTGTTTAACTATTAGTTATTGTTAATCTCTTGCTGTATCTAATTTATAAATGAAACTTTATCATATGCATGTACATATAGGGAAAAAACATAGTTTATACAGAATTCAGTACTATACAAGGTTTCAGGCATCCACTGGGGATTTTGGAATGTAACCCCTGCAGATAAGGAGAGATTACTATAATCTAATAAAAACCCCAACTCAAAACCATTCCAGTGACTCCTATTGTCTTTGAGTTAAGCCAAAGCATCTAAACCCAGCACTTGGGTGCTTCAAGGTGTAGCCCCTATCAGCCTAGTCTCTTATCTTATCTCTTGTCCCTCTTTAGTTTAAACACTATGCTTGGCCGGGCGCAGTGGCTCACGCCTGTAATCCTAGCACTCTGGGAGGCCGAGGTGGGCGGATCCTTCTGAGCTCAGGAGTTCGAGACCAGCCTGAGCAAGAGCGAGACCCTGTCTCTATCAAAAAATAGAAAGAAATTAATTGGACAGCTAAAAATATATATAGAAAAAATTAGCCGGACATGGTGGCTCATGCCTGTAGTCCCAGCTACTCGGGAGTTGAGACAGTAGGATTGCTTGAGCCCAGGAGTTTGAGGTTGCTGTGAGCTAGGCTGATGCCACGGCACTCACCCCAGGCAAGCGAGTGAGACTCTGTCTCAAAAAAATAAATAAATAAAAATAAGAAAAATAAATACTATGCTTTAGTCCTACCAGAGTAGTTGCACTTGCCAAATACGCTAAGCTGACTCATGCCTCCAGGCCTTTGCATAGGCTATTCCCTCTGCCCAGAATGCCTTTCCCCCGTGTCCTTTGCCACCAACTTCCTGCTCATCCTTCAGGACTCAGTTCTGGAGTCATGTCCTTTAAAAAGTTATCCCAGAATCCCACCCTCATCCCTGACCCAGATTAGGTTATTTGCCCCTGCAAAATGCCCCCTTAGCACTTTGTGCCTGCTTCTCCCATGTCCTTCGAGAGGACAGGATAGGCCCTTTCTTGTTTACATTAAATGCCCAGTCCATAGCATATCAAGAAAGCTCAACAAATATGCATCCGATGAATGAATGACCAAATTAACCAACGTACCTCATTTATTACACTTTCTTCTCACCCCCTGTTCACTTTCTTGCCTGTCTCCACCGTGGGCTGTGTTCCCTGACACAAGGACCACAGACTTCTGACTGCCTGGCATAGTAGGAGCTCAAAAAATGTCTTCTAGGAGTACTTCTAACCCATTGCCCTCTGCTCTGCAACAACATTTTCCAGTAGAACTTCTGGTTCCTTTCACAAGGGTTTCTTCCCAGGCAGCGTCTACTGTGCAGCATTTCCCAACTGAGCATGTATGTGTTGCTGTTAATGCCATGAGCGTTTTCTTGGAAACTGGTGGCTTTTATGGAAATCAGTATTCGACCACAGTGTCCTAAAAACAGTAGCTGAAAGGCTTTCTTTATTCAGGTGGCTTGGGCTTAGTCAGTTCTTTAGAAAACCACATCTCTTTGCTGTGGTTTGGGTGGCAAAGGGACAGGAAGCATGTTACAGAGATTGTGAAGAGGTGCCAGGTCGGGTGGGTTTGTGAAGCCCAGAAGAGGCACAGGAGGAGGAGTGCACTCTGCCAAGAGGGAGGGAGTTGGTCCGTGTAGGGAGCTGGAACTCCATGTCCACGAAGCCCCTTGAACTCACAGTCTCAAAGTCTACGTCTCTATTGACTAAGGTAAGTAGGTCTTGGCCCACCCAGCAAGAGCATTCTGTTCAGCTCCTTTATTTTAACTCCAGTGAGGGGTAGATCAGTTAAGATGCACTAGATTTTGCTGTAGTAAGAACCCGGGAAAAGTGTAAGCTATTTAAACTCAGTAGCTTAAAAATAACTAAATAAAATCCTTGCTCTACCATTAAATATATGCTCATTTGAATCAACAGGGGGCTCTGCTTAAGGTGGTCTCTTGGGGACCCTGTCTGAGGAAGGTTCCTTCACAACAGTCTTCCATGATTGCAGAGGCCAAAAGAACATATGATTCCCGCCTGGCTCTCAAAAGTTTCTGTGCATGTCACTGAACTGTCCAAGAACTGTGCATGTCACTTCTGCTCACATTTCATTGGCCAGAGCAAGTCATATGCCCTCACCTAAGTTCAAAGGGCAGAGATATATAATCCTTCCACAGGGAAGAACATCAAATATTCATGAAAAACAGTACAGTCTGCCACAGAAGAAAGTGCTGTGTAGTGGGAGATTTCACCAGCTTTGTGACTTCAATGAGCCAATTAACCATGCTGAGGCTCCATTTTCCCATGCGTAAAATGGGGATAATACTAGTTCTGACGTAGCAAGAACATTGTGATGATTCAGTGAGATCGCTCGCAGAGAGCTGATCACAGGGCCTGGTGCAAATACTTAACTTGCTCAATACATGGTAACTTTTTAAAATTAAGTTATGGAGAACTTTTGTTGCCACAAGGCAAGAGTAAAATGAAATTCCCACGGTCACTTCCTTCAACTGAAACTGCTCCCTTGTTAAAGGTCATGGACAAACTCCTTGAGGCCAGTTCCAAGGGGCTGTTCTCAGTCCTCACCTCTGACTCCTCCACAAAGGCAGACTGTGTTTTATGGTTCATGAATATTCATTGCCTCTCCTACTGAGTCCCTCCCAGTGGCAGAAGTATATTCCTAGCCGCAGTGACTGCAGGTTGGCCATGAAACTCGCTTTGGCAAGTAAAATGTGAGTTTATGTGACTTGTGGCACTCCCATGACCTGCACCATTTCTAGGCTTCAAGGGCCACCATGTGATCCTATCATTGTCCTTTTCCAGTGCTGCACTGGTAAATGTTCAACAACTGGCTCTCGAAGGGGAAAAATATTTGCCAATTTCTATATAAATACTCCCACCATGACTGATTGCAAGCTACCAGTATGACATCATTGAGAGTTGAGATGTACACTATCAGCTTTCTCTAATGCAAGCTGACTCTGGCATACCGGTGTACCTTTTCCCTCTCCCCTGAGAACGACATTGTTCTAGATAGGAGCTGCTCCTCCAGCCTGTATCCCTGATGCACAGCAGAGCCATAGCTGACCCACAGCTGACATGTAACCCTCTCTGTAAGTTAATACTTTGGGGTTACTTGTCACTGCAGCAAAACTTAGCTAAAGCTGACTAACATACTCCCTGATACTCTTTCTTTGGCTTTGGTAACACTCCTTCTTCATCATTTCAGTCAACAGACATTTACCAGTGTCCACTACATATGAGACAACATAGCGTAGTGGTTAACAGTGCAAGTACAGAGGCAGACCTGAGTTCGTAGCCTAGCTCTGCCATTTACTAGCCATAACCTTGGGCAATACTTGAACTTTCAGTTCTTAAATTTTTTCTTCCATAAAATGGGACTAGTAATAGCATCTACTTCATCAAGTTGTCATGAGGATTAAATGATTTCATATATGTAAAGCATTTGGCACAGTGCCTGGTATCAAATGATAGCTTTTATTATTATTATCATCTGCTTCCAGGCACCAAGCTAGGGGCAGCAGATCCAGT
The DNA here is from genome assembly GCA_963575035.1 of Avahi laniger. Classification (NCBI taxonomy): domain Eukaryota; kingdom Metazoa; phylum Chordata; class Mammalia; order Primates; family Indriidae; genus Avahi; species Avahi laniger. Next base: position 5,967 of record CAUYSK010021753.1, read on the forward strand.
CAGGGAAGCCCTGCTCTCAGTTCATTCATGGTCTGGGGCAGGAGACAGACATGAGCAGAAAATCACAATAAATCGTGACAAATGCAAGAAAAGGAGGGTGAGCTTCGGATGCCAGAGTTGAGTGTGAGGCTGTGGGCCACGTGCCCAGAAAGGCTTCACAGAGAAGGGACTATTTAAGCTAGACTTTAAGAAAGGGTAGGAGTTTTCTAGATGAAAAAGGGAGTGGTGGGTAGAATGAAATTTCAGGTTTTCCTCTTAAGTCTCTAATGATTCTCTGCCCCCTTTGCTGGCCACTTCTTTCCTCTCAAGTGTCGGCTCCCCAGATTTTAGTCTTCATTCTCCTTCTCTCTACCCTCTCCCAGGACAAACTCATCTACTCTGTGGTTTTGCTGCAGGCAGTAATAGTTACCATTTACTGAGCGCTTACCATAAATAGGGCACTGGGCTAAATACTTTATAGTCATTATTTAATTTGATATTCACCATGATTCTGGGAGGCAGTTATCACCATCCTGATTTTGCAAAGAGAAACTGAGGCCCAGAAGGGTTAAGTGACTTGCAGCGTCACAAGAGGTGCTTTCGGCAGCAGGTACCAGAATACCCAAATAAATGTGGCTTGAACATTAGGAGTTGATCTCCCATCACGGGAAGTTTGGAGGAAGGTGATACCCGGGGGTTTGATTCTGCAGCTCAGTGCTGTCAGACCCTGGGTCAGCTTCCCTCTGAGTCTCCTGGCTCTCCCCTCATGGCTGTTTCACATTAGGCATTGCACCTTCCCTCAGCATCCAAAGGTAGGCAGGCAGTTTTTCTTCCTGCACATCTCTCTTTTTATTGGAAAGCAAGGCCTTTCCCCAAAGCTCCCAGGAGAATTTCCCACAAGACTCTGCCTTCCCTCCCTCTGTTTTCTTCCTCTCCCTGTTGAGTTGTAATGCTAGTCAGACTGACCCTCCCCCAGCTCTATACCAATCAGGGTTCTTATTGGTTAACCTAAGCACTGAAGGAATTTATTGAGTAATACAAGGTTCTCACGAATTCCAAACATGAGTAAGGAACAAAAGAAATTAAGCCAAGAACACAGCCAAAGACATGGCACAGGAAATGCTTAGCTGGACCACTGCTGGTCATCGTCCACCCACTGCTGCTGGACTCACCCCCCCACCACCAAGAACAGGCCCTGCCCCTTCTCTCTCCCTCAAGAGTCAAAGTCCTGGGCAGGAATGTCCCACTGGCCAAGCACACTGGTCACGTGCTTATTCCCTTTTTGCCTGGAAGACAGGCAAGATTCTGCCCTTTCAGCTTCTGCAAGGTGGCTTTGTTGTCCCCCAAGTTCTTTGCAGTAGAGGATTTCCAGAACAAAAGAGGGGTGCTCCTCTGATGAGTATCACAGCCCCCTCTACTTCCTGTAACCTTTCTTGTCACCAGGTCTTTGCATATGCTGTTCCCTTCGCTTACCTTCTCCTCTCTCTTTAGGCAAATCCTCCTCATCCTTAAGGTTTCATTTCACTTAGGTGTCATTTCCCTTCAAACCTGAGCTGGGCACCCCACCACTGTGTTCCCACTGCAGCCTGTACTTTCCCCGGCTTAGCCCCTGCTGACATCTTATTTGTGTTTTTCCCTACTTGGCTGCAAGTTCTATAAAGGTGGAGACGTTACCCTTCTTATTCACCACCGGATCCTAGCAGCAAGCACAATACTGAGCACATAATAAATGCTCAATAAATGTATGTTGAATGAATCAATTAATGAATGAGATGAGATAAATATTAATGGCACCACCATCCCCCTGGCCCCAAGACTCAGACATTTTTATTCCCATCTGGTCTCGTGTCAAGTCCCATTAATTCTACCTCCATAATCCAAGCCCTCATTACCTTCCTCCTGGACCTTTGCAGGAGATCCCTACAGAGGACATCTATTGTTTCTGCTTGCTCAATAGCGTTCCCTTCTGTTTTGGAAACTGCCACCATTTGCTTCTGAGGAAGTACTTCTTCCTTTCCTTGCAGTCTTGATGGAACTGTTAATCAAGGTCCTTTTCACCTTTGCCAAGCTCGGAACATGAGATCCATCTAAACTAGAAATTTGAATCTTGAGTGGAATGACACAGATAGAGAAAATAATCAGAAATGGGGTTCAGGAGTGGCCTTACCCAATTTTAGAACCAAATGATAGGCTAGCCTCAGAAGTAAGGCAGAGGAAGATCAGAATATCAACTTTATCACTGATAAGGCTGTTTGAGATGTACCCTTACTGATAGAAAAGTGGGCTTACTAATATTGGACCCCAAAATTCAATTTCTCCACCCAGTCCCATGCAGTGCTGGAAAATCATAGTCCTCTCTATGAGGGCCAGACCCTGGGAAATTTATAACATGGAGGAAGAGAGAAAAAAAAATCCTTTTTCTAGGCAAGCAGATCTGAAAGAGAAAGAGTAAGGAAGAGCTGAGTTGAGTCCAGTTTCGTCTCTCCAAACTCACTAATAAGATACAGGTTGAGTAACCCTCATCTGAAATGCTTGAGACTAGAGTGTTTCAGATTTCAAGTTGTTTTGGATTTTGGGATATTTGCATATACTTAATAAGATATCTTGGGGATGGGACCCAAGTCTAAACACAAAATTCACTTATGTTTTATATACACTTTATACACATAGCCTGAAGGAAATTTTATACAATATTTTTGATAAGTTTGTGCATGAAACAAAGTTTGTGTACATTGAACCATCAGAAAGCAAAAGTGTCACTATCTGAGCCACCCACATGGATAATCTGTGGTTGTTTGACATCACCATCATTCCTGGCTCTGAATTTATACGCTACCAATAAGCAATCATTTCCTTACATTTATTCACACTTGAGTATGTAACAGTAAAAAATACGACATACCATTAATACAATGAAAAATAATGTGTTCAGCATAAGCAACATAGTAGCATTTCGAGAGTACCTGGGGATGCTGAATAAACTGTGTGCTGTGCATCTGCATTTTGACTGTGACCTGTTACATGAGGTCAGTTGTGGAATTTGCTACTTGAATATTCAAGTAGAATGGCATCAGCACTCAAAAAGTTTCAGATTTTGGAGCATTTTGGATTTCGGATGTTCAGATTTCAGATGCTCAACCTATATATCATTCCTTCTCCTCTGGGGTATAATAGGTGGTTGAAGGGAAGAGGCATGAGTGTCACTCTAAAGGAGGTCCCTCCATATGGAAATAGCTGGGGTAGGGACTAATTGTTCCCTTCAGCCTTGTTCACTTGCTGCTGATATCTAGACTACCCAAAACAGCCCTGGCTCCTATCACTTCTGAGACCTGTGGTTGTACAACTATGCACTCCCGATGAATTACTTTTTTGCTTAATGTAACCAGAGTCTGTTTCTATTTGCTTGCATCCAAAGAACATATTATTAGTTTCCTATTGCTGTCCTAACTATTACCACAAATTTGGTGGCTTAGAACAATATAAATTTATTATCTTAAAGTTTTGGAGGTCAAAAGTCTAAAATGGGTCCTACGGGGCTAAAATCAAGGTATCAGCAGGGTCAGGTGACTCTCCTGGAGGCTCTTGGGGAGAACCCATTTCCATTTCCTTGCCTTTTCCAGCTTTGGAGGCTGCCATCTTTTCTTGACTTGTGACCCCTCAGCCAGCAACCACATCACTGTGATATGTGCTGTGTCCTCACATCATCTTCTCTGACTCTCCTGCCTCCCTCTTTCCCTTATGAGGACAATTGCAATTTTACTAGGCCCACCCAGATAATCCAGGATAATCTCTCCATCTCAAAATTCTCAACTTGATCACATCTGCAAAGTCCTTTTTGCCATATAAGGTAACATGGCCACGGGTTCCAGGGATTAAGACATGAATATCTTTGAGGGGCTATTATTCTGCCTACCACCAAACACTACCAGAGATAATTTTAACTTGTCTTGCACCCATCTCTTTCTCTCCTCTCCAGTCTATACTCTAAGTGATCTTTATAGAATGTGAATCTGATCATAACTGCCCTACCTAAAAAACTTCCCAATTCCCCAAAGCCCACTGAGTAGAAACCATAGCACACCCTGCTCTCTCCTGCTGCTGAGGGTTTGCTCTGAGTGTTCTCTCATCCTGAAATGTCCCTCTCCCCAAAGCCAAATCTTTCCATCCTTCAAGGTCTTTCTTTTTCATAAAGATCACCATGGTCCTTCTAGCCAGAACCCAGCTGGACTGTGAGCTTCACATGTCACCTGGCAGTGCTGGGCACCAGCCATTCAGACAGACCCGAGATCAAATCTCTGCTCAGCCACAGACTAGCCATGTGATTTTGGGCAAAGCACTTACACTTTCTGTACCTTAGTTTCCTCTATTAAAAAAATGCAGATAATAAAGTAGTTATCTTGTGCATAGGTTGTTGTGAGGATTAAATGTGATAATGCCCATAAAGCGCTTAGCCCACTGCTTGGCACATAGTACTCAATAAATAGGTACGTGGTAGCAATTACTAAAAATTAATAGTTGAGGCCGGGCGTGGTGGCTCACACCTGTCATCCTAGCACTCTGGAAGGTCGAGGCAGGTGGATTGCTCAAGGTCAGAAGTTTGAGACCAGCCTGAGCAAGAGCGAGACCCCGTCTCTACTAAAAATAGAAAGAAATTATCCGGACAACTAAAAATATATATATAGAAAAAATTAGCCTGGCATGGTGGCACATGCCTGTAGTCCCAGCTACTTGGGAAGCTGAGACAGGAGGATCGTTTGAGTCCAGGAGTTTGAGGTTGCTGTGAGCTGGGCTGACACCATGGCACTCTAGCCAGGGCAACAGAGCCAGACTCAGTCTCAAAAAAAAAAAAAAAAATTAATAGTTGAGTAAATAAATGAATGAGATACTCTCTCTTTCCTTGGGCTGTTGATATTCTTCTTATGGTCCTTAGCATACCCCAAAACCTAGAATATTTTTTAAACTGAATTAATAAATCTTACATTTT
>CAUYSK010021757.1:0-24794 GCA_963575035.1 Avahi laniger
GTGGCTCATGCTTGTAGTCCCAGCTACTTGGGAGGCTGAGACAGTAGGATCGCTTGAGCCCAGGAGTTTGAGGTTGCTGTGAGCTAGGCTGATGCCACGGCACTCGCCCCAGGCAAGAGAGTGAGACTCTGTCTCAAAAAATAAAATAAAATAAAATAAAATAACGACTCTTTTCTGATTTTAACGACATAACAGTACTGAAACTAAATAAAATATCAAAGGCCCCTCCTGTGCTAATCACCTGCACTCTCTCCAGACCGGAAAGAAGGCCTCCACCAGAGCCCAGAGACTCCCCGCGTCAGCCTCCCGTATACTTTAAATTGCCTCTAGATTGCTTATGATACCTAATACAATCAAATGCTATGTAAATAATTGTTACACCGTGTTGTTTAGAGAATAATGACAAGAAAAAAAGTATATGTTCAGTACAGACACAAACATCTTTTTTTCCTGAATATTTTTCATCTATGTTGGTTTGAATCCATGGATGCAGAACCCACAGATATAGAGGATCTACTGCATATTTAAATAGAGATGACATATATCCATGTCCGTGTATCCATATATGTTTATATTATACATATAAAGTGTCCCATATATTATGTATCATGTATTCACATTTGTAAATACATGAATATTTACAAATATATAAACAGCTACATATATCTGTATCTATGTATGTATAGCTTAAAATATATATTATTTGATATGGCAATTTCGCTTCCAGGAATTTATGCTATTGTTTGGAATTCATGTAGATTAAGTTAAAAAAGGAATTTATGCTGTAGAAATACTTACATGGGATATATTACAAGAATGTTCACTGAAGCATTATTCATAAACAAAAGAAATAAGATATATATTATATATGTGTGCATGTATGCATACATCCCCACAAAATGCTTTTTTAAAAAAAGAATTCTGGCCGGGTGTGGTGGCTCATGCCTATAATCCTAGCACTCTGGGAGACCGAGGCGGGAGGATTGCCTGAGCTCAGGAGTTCGAGACCAGCCTGAGCAAGAGCGAGATCCCGTCTCTACTATAAATAGAAAAAAATTACCCAAACAACTAAAAATAGAAAAAAAAAATTAGCCGGGCACGGTGGTGAGTGCCTATAGTCCCAGCTACCCGGGAGGCTGAGGCAGGAGGATCGCTTGAGCCCAGGAGTTTGAGGTTGCTGTGAGCTAGGCTGATGCCACAGCACTCTAGCCCAGGCAACAGAGTGAGACTCTGTCTCAAAAATAAAAAGAAAAAAAGAAAAAAAGAAGTCTGAGCCAGGGACGGTAACTGATGCCTGTAATCCCAGTACTTTGGGAGGAGGGAGGATCGCTTGAGGCCAGGAGTTTGAGACCAGCCTGGGCAAAATAGCAAGACCCCCATCTCTACAAAAAATAGAAAAATTAGCCAGGCGTGGTGGTACATGCCTGTAGTCTCAGCTACTCCAGGAGGCTGAGGCAGGAGGATCACTTGAGCCCAGGAATTTCAGGCTACAATGAGCTCTTATGATGCCATGGCACTCTAGCCTAGGCAATAGACTGAGACCCTGTCTCAAAAAATAATGATAAAATAAAATAAAAAGATTAGCCAGGAGTGGTGGCATGCACCTGTAGTCCCACCTACTCAGGAGACTGAGGCAGGAGGATGGCTCAAGCCCAGGAGTCTGAGGCTACAATGAGCTGTGATCCCACCACTGCCTTTCAGCCTGGGTGACAGAGCAAGACTCTGTCTCTAAAAAAAAAATAAAATTAAAAGATATTTTAAAATGTTTTTAAAAGGATTCTGGGTCAAATAAGTTTGAGAAATGTTGAGCTAAACAATTTTCACCTGGTTTCTTTTTTTTTTTTTGAGACAGAATTTTGCTCTGCCACCTGGGCTAGAGTGCCATAGCGTCAGCCTAGCTCACAGTAACTTCAGACTCCTGGGCTCAAGAGATCCTCCTGCCTCAGCCTCCCAAGTAGTTGGGACTACAGGTGCATACCACCACGCACAGCTAATTTTTCTATTTTTAGTAGATACAGGGTCTCACTCTTGTTGAGGCTGGTCTCAAACTCCTGACCTCAAGTGATCCTCCTGCCTTAGCCTTCCAGAATGCTAGGGTTACAGGCATGAGCCACTGTGCCCGGTCCACCTGGTTTCTTCATTGCAGGGCTTCTCAGCAGCCTTGACCCACAAGCATGTATCACGAATTTCAGGAGAGGATAGAGCATTTTCCAAACTTATTTGCCCATGGACCCTTTTTCCATGGAGTATTCCATGGGACTTGGGTTCCTGGGGACTGACTTTGGGGATGCTCGTTTCTCTTCTGTTTGGCCATTCTCACTCGATTCTCACAGGATGGAATCCAGCCGCATTTTATGGATGGGAACACCCATGCTCTTGGAGGTGGATGAGTTGCTTCCAGTTACTCAGCTAACAAACAGCAGAGATGGGAGCGGATGTTTGGGCTTCAGGTTCCAAGGCCAAGACCTTCTCCTGACTTTCTCCCACTTTCGAGTCACCTTCCTAATTGACACACTGCTGAGCTTGCTTCTCGGAGAACAGGCCAAGTGATGGAAAGTTGGAAGGGGATATTTCAGGGAGCCACCAATGGCGAGCTTTGGAGTTAGTAACTAGGGCAAAGCTCTGTGTCCGACTTTCCAGGCTTCAGCCCAGTGACTTCTACTGCCACCCAAACAGGCAAACGGGGCCCAGCCTCTGAGGCCTCTGCTCTGGCCCCACCCACTTCACTGCCAAGCCCTGTCTCTGCTGGGTGAAGGTAAGTAAGTGGGACAGGGCGGCTGGATGGTAGGTGGAGTTTCCAGGAATACCAGGTGAGAAAACACCCTAAGGCCTGAGGTCCAGGAGAGGGGTGGGGGAGGCCCACAGGAATGCGTCTGGAAGAGACAAAATCCTAAGGCCTAACCCATCATCTCCTTTCTGCAGGGTGCTGAGTCTACCCCACAAGTAACGTGGGGTCCCTGAACGGCTGGGAGATTATTTTCAAGACCCTTTATAGCATTCTTTACCTATTATTGTCTTCTTTTTCTGTCAAAAGTACACTCACACAGGACATTTCCTTCCTCTGACAACAAAGCAGCAGAGGGCAGCGGGAAGAGTAGAGGCCTGGCCTTGGCTGAGTCACTGAGAACTGGGACAGGCTGTCCCCTCTGGCCTTCAGTTCTGAAGTTGGGCTTCAGCTTCTTGAGCTGAGCAGCTGTCTGTGGGTGACACCAACATTGAATTCCTATGAGACATTTTTTTGTCTTTTTTGCCCATCCCCTCCTCCTCCTCCCCCCAATCAATTTTATTTTTAAGTATTGAATTGCATGCTCGCAGTTTTCCTATTGCTTTTTCCCCCCTGGACCTAAATTCGGACTATAAATCCCTGTGTGCAGGGTGATAATATGTGGTCCAACTTGAAATTCAGCTCCTTGAGTCTCAGGGTCCTGCAAATCCAGGGAAATAAGGAATGTTTGCTAGGGACACACTAGCGTTAAGGACTTATTTCCAAATTCTACATTCTCTCTCTCTTCCTTCTCTTGCAGACTTTCAGATCACAATATGATTTTTCCAAATTCATATGGTACCTTGTGGGCTGTGAACAAAAACTAGGAGGCTTTGAAGGGAGGTTGTTGACATTCACCTATATTTCCTTAGGGTACCCAGGGTTCTCATTTTAAACACGAGACTTGGTAAGTACTTCCTAGAACTAAACAGCTCTAGAAGTCTGGAGAAGGAGAAGGAAAAGTGTAGGAAACAAACCAGCTTCTGGTCTGATGATCGTAGTGCAGAGCTAATGTGGGGCCGGTCCTGGCCCTGTGAAACTTAATTTCCTAATTTATAGTGGGATGATCCTGATTTCCCTCTCTTTCCTAACCTCATGATGGGTCCTCAACCAATAGTTCACAATAAAGGAAGAGATTGGAGTCACTTGATCTAAGTTTGATGAGTGACAGAAATTATCCCTGTATCCAAGCAGAGGACACTTCCTGGTCACTCATGTTCCCTGGACACCACGTCTCTCCCTTGATCCAGCTGGGCATGCACGTTCCTTTTGTTCTCCTGAGCCCAAGTTCTAGATGGAGCAATGCTGTGATTCACCTGCAGTCCAGTCTCAGCCCTCCAGAGCTTGGGAGACACCCTGTCTCTCCCCTACTCCCTGCCCCACACCTACCCTGCACCTGAGGGCGAGGGTAGCAGGGCCGATGGAAGCTGAGGTGTCTTACCTGCCTGGCATTTGCCAACACCCAAACAGCTGAGTGTGCAGGGGGAAGAACGATACTCTTTGGCAGCTGTCAAGCTACGAAGCAGGGTAGGGAAGGTGGCCAGGTGCAGCTGAAACAGGGTGCGGCGACTGGTCTGGGAGCCCCAAGGCCTGCCCAGACATCTGGCTGGGTCAGGAGGACCAGGTGTGCTGACAAGTGTGGGCTAACCCCAAGCACAGGCTACTGAGCACCCGGTGAGCCAGGATTTGGTGAGCAACTGAGCGGAGGAGGGTATGGGTGGATGGAAACTTCAGATTCATTATCTGTAAAATATGCATAAATGGCAGGGTGGTTTGAAAATTAAATGACTTAACACATATTAAATGACTTAACACATATGAGTACTTAGCACAGTTGCAGAAAGCACTCTGAAGTCCAGGTATGATTATTGTGAGTCCGGCACATAGGGAAGGGTAGGCTTAGTGTCTGATTCATCTGTTATCCTTCTTGTAACTATACAGACAACAGACAAAATCAAGACAGCAACAAAAATCATCTCACCCAAGTCCTCATGAAACCCTGCGAGGTAGATACCATTACTGAGCCCATTTTGCTGATGGACAAATAGGCACAGAGATGCCAACAAATAACCAGCTGAGGCTAAGACATAGAGTGGCCGCCCAGCAGAGGACCTGGTTCACATTCTGGCTTAGGCAAAGCTGGTTCCTCCACTGGGCTTCCTCTCTTCACCCTCTCCCGCCGCCCACCACCTGGTGAGAGAAGCCCATGGAGGCAGGTATGAGAATCTGCCTTTTGCAGATGAGGAAACAAGCACTCAGAGGTGATAGGCAGAGCCAGGAGCAGATATTCTTCCCTCCAAGTGGCCTCCCCAGGCCACCTCCCCCAGACCCTGCCCTCGTTCTCAAGCCCATCTCCCACTCCTCCCACTCCACCCCTCCAATTCTCCCTCTCTCCTTAGTGCAGTCATCTAGGCTCTCTCCCTCCAGGGAGTCTTCCCTCGACTCACCTGACATGGGGATGCTCTACCGAGCACTCTCGCCCTGAGTGTCACTGCGGAAGCAGATGGAGCCTCTTCCTTTTCCACATGACTTTGGTGAACTAGAGCCATTCTGGGAGACACTTCTTGGAGGTGTTGTTCAAAGCCAAGAGACACTTAAAAGAACTATTCATGGAAAACTTCATCCAACAGCTATTTACTGAGCATCTACCATGAACCAGGCGCTAAGGAGCCACAGTCTGGAAGAAGAGACAGGTTCCTTAATAGGAAGATGTTGGGTATTGTGACCTGGGGTGGTGCTACAGTGGCCCAGAGAGAGGATCCAGATGTCAAATCTTAAGATCACAAGAGAGAACTCATTATTTTATAAGCTACGACTTGCTTCTTTCCAGGGAAGGGCGTCCTCACCCTCAAAGAGGCTGTTAGGGGTACGCCAATGTCCCCCCTGCCTTGTCCTCTGCTCATATGGAACTCTAACCATGGAAAGACCGTGGCTCTGAGTCCCCATCCATGAAACGCAAATTTTGTGTCTTGTAGAGAAAATGCTCGTAAAACCACAGGGCGCAGAATCGTCACTCCACACACAGCTTTATTTCTTAGCACAAATGCTAATTTCCCTTCCAAACTTTCAAATGCAAAACTTCTCAGCCTCCCAGGCAATTTAATTTCTTTCTGAAGGTCCCAGCAAGGTCTCATGTTCTGTTTTGCCCTGCTTGGCTGGCACTTCCTGCCTCACTTCCTGCCTCCCTGTTCATCCTCCAGTCCAGCCGAACTTCTTGGTGATTCACCAACAATTTGCCTGTTGAGGAGCCGGGCACCGTGGCTCACGCCTGTCATCCCAGCACTTTGGGATGCTGAGGCAGGTTCACCAAAGTCATGTGGAAAAGGAAGGGGCTCCATCCGCTCCCAGAGTGACACTCAGGGTGGGAGTGTTCCGTGGAGCACCCCCATGTCAGGTGTCAGGTGGGCCGTGGGTTGCTGAGGGAAGACTCCCCAGAGGGAGAGAGGCCCAGATGACTGAACTAAGGAAGGAGGGAGAATCGGAGGGGTGGAGTGGGAGGTGGGCTTTTTTCTCAAAAAAAAAAAAAAAAAAGCCTGGTGACAACTGTATCACCGAATATGCCCGTGTGAAACACCTTTTCCTCCCCTTCTCTACACAGCAAACCGTGCCAATCCTATTCCTCCAATTCAAGCCTCCTCCTCCAAACCTGCCTCAGACTCCCCCAGGCAGTGTTAATCACCTCTTCCTCTGTTCTCTCGTGGGGACTTGTCCATACAATTATTTTATGCTTTAACTAGTCCATCATTTCTCTTATTTTTTTTTTCATGTTTCTAATTCTCCCTATTCCCTCTCTCTCTCTCTTTCTCACTCTCTCTCTTTGAGACAGTGTCTTGCTCTGTCACCCAGGCTGGGATGCAGTGGCCCTATCATAGTTCACTGCAATCTTGAACTCTTGGGCTCAAGCGATCCTTCTACTTCAGCTTCCTGAGTAGCTGGGACTACAGGTGTATGCCACCATGCCCAGATAATTTATTATTATTATTATTATATTAGAGATGGGGATGGGGTGTCTTCCCTATGTTGCCCAGGCTGGTCTTGAACTCCTGGCAGCCAAGTGATCCTTCTGCCTCAGCCTCTCAAAGTGCTGGATTTGCAAGGTATGAGCCACCACACTTGGCCCCTATTATCAATAGAGTTTATCTTAGAGAAACTGAGATTGATAGAGGAGTGGTACACTTTCCAGGGCATCAGAGTGCCCCAGTTTAGCTGGGCCCTGTTTGTTGGAACGCTCAACACTGGGCTCCATGACTCCTCCTAAAGTTGGTGGCCAGGCAGGAGCCACATCTCCCTCTAAGCATCAAGGCTCCCACTGCACCTGTGTGTAGGTAGCTCCCTGTGAATCCTGCCCATGCACTTGGACAGGGCAAAGCCATTTGACCAGGGCAGACCAAAAGCCTCCTTGGCCCAGAATCTGTCTGAGAAATTTTGGCCATCAGAAGTCTTGGATCCTGGCTCTAAGTCCCCACAGGGGCGTTGAGACCCTGCTAGAAGGATTCCTTACTCTTGCCCTTAATTAGAGCTAAATGTGTATACGTGTCCCACCCACCCACATTCAGACCAGGACACAGCACATCTGGCATTCACTTTTGCCTCCCAGAACCTTTGAACACTCTCCTATGCTGGGCACTCTCCCACTCTGAATCCCACCTCCCCCAGATAGAAGCCTTTTCCAGCTGCTCTATAGCTGGGGCACCTCCTATACCCTGAGCCCTGCTCCATCGTTGGCAGCTGAGAACCCAGGTGGACATCAGCATCATCCAGATGCTATACCTTGCTCTGGGCAGGCTCCTAGAACACAGAGATGAGTCAGAATTACCCCACCTCCCAGGGTCCCACAAGAAGAGGAGGCAGCCACGAAAGCAAGTAAGTACCTCTCACAGGGCACTGAGGAAAGGGCTACAGTGAGGGGAGGTGTCCAGTGTTCCAGGAGCACCGACTGTGGAGACTTGCAGGGGGGGCCCTGCCTTACTCATTTATTATTTAATAATTACTCAGTCCCTCTGGCAGTGAGGTGTAAAGTGAATTGAATTTAATGTCCAGAAGACCTGAGCTTGAGTCTGATTGTGCTTTTTAGTTGGTACCTTAGGTGAATCACAACATCCTCAGAGCCTCTGTTTTCTTATCCCTGCCTTGAAGGATGCAGGAAAGTAAAACAAGGCAATGCCTGTAAAAGAGCTTCAGAAATGATCAAGCACTGTACAAATCTTCACATTTTTTTCTAGAACATTGCATAGATTCTGGCATACTGTTGGCACTTGAAAGTTTCTGTTAAATGGATGAATGAACAAACCAATGGATAAATGAGTGACTAGTAGGCGCTCAGGAAATGCTTTATTAAGAATAAAACATGACCAAGAACATTTTGGTACACTTAGCATCAGCGAATGCGCGAAGAACTTCATGTTCATGCCTCAATTTTCACAGTAACTTTATGAGGTGATTACTCCCGTTTTACAGATGAGGAAACTGAGGCCCAGAGATGTTATGTAATTTACCCAAGGCCACCCAGCTAGTGGGCGGCAGGGCTGGGATTCACACTCCAGACCTTTGTTCTTGACCACTTGCTACAATCTTTTCCACACTGTATGCACGGGCATATTGTTTTGACCTAAGTCATCCAAGCTCTCATTAGTACGTAAAAGCACAATTTTAACTCCTGGTGCAGGGCCACTGTGTGACTTGGCAAATCTGGGGAGTAAGTCAAGAGTGACCGTTCCTGAGATGCTGTTTCCCAGAAAGTGTTCTTATTTCTACCCTCGCTGGTGCCAGGAATGAAGTCTTGCCCATTCTCTGAATCTCTCTGACCTACGCAGCCCATGTAGCCCTCCAAGTCTCCACAGCAGGTCCACCCGCCCAGTCTCTTCCTGCTGTCTCAGCTGTTCCGGGAGGCAGGCAGGGTGGAAAGCTTTGTCCCCAGTCATAGGTAAGAGGCTGAGGTTGCTGCCGCCACAAGTCTGCACAGGAACACAAACCCAGATCTCAGGATTCTGAGGCCAGAACCTCCTCCTCCAAATGACGTGGCCTGTGATTTGAGCCCAGAACATACTTGGACATGGAAGAGGTTCACCGGAACTGGAGAGAGGAACTGGCCCCTGGCTTGGACCAAAGGGTCTTAGGTAGTCAGCCTTTGCTCCATCGATTCCAGCTGGCCCTTGCAAGGGACAGTATATGTGTACAGGATACAGTTTTGGTGATCTTGTCATGTGGCAGATGGAAGGGCTCAGAAGTGGAACAGGACAAATACCTTCCCATGCAGCAGCTGGGATGTACCTGAGATATCAGGAACGGAGTCCAGGTGTTTTAGACATGAAGTCTGCCAAGTCAGTGGAGCCAACTCGTAGCAAATAATCCAGGGTTTTGTGGTAGAAGCCAGTGTTGGCTCCTGAGTTTGCTTCTGACTAGCTGGACACACAGAGAGGACACTAGTTTGGGACCAGACAGCACCTCCTCTGTAGGGACATCCCAGGCCTGGTGATGCTCAGGAGGGATAAAAGCCCCAGGATTTTCTATAGATCTGGGTCAATCCTGTTTTCATTCTCTTCCCTGCTGGCTGCTTTGAGGGGTTTAATTTAACTGAAAGGCAAAATCCTCTAATCACCTGCTCTAAATCAAGGCATAACATTTGGGGTAATGAGGGGCGATGACCATGGGTGAGGCGAGGCTATGGGATGGCAGGGCCCAGGAGGGCCCTGGGTTTGATCTCAACTGCTTAGCTGTAGGGGGAGAGACTGGGGGCTCCCGTTAGCCCTTTGAAACTGATCCCTTTTCTCACACCTCTAACAGCGTTGGCTGCAGACCCTCTAAGGAGTGGGGAGGGGAGGGTCAGTAAACTATGATCTACCCTTGAAAATAGTATTTGAAAACACAATGACCACACAAAAGCTTGTACATGAATGTTCATAGCAGCTTTACTTATAAAACTGGAAAGAACTCAAATGTCTGTCACTGGTGAGTGGATAACAAACTGTGACACATCCCTGTGATGGAATACCCCTCAGCAGTCGAAAGGAGTGAACTACCAATACCTGCTCCAACATGGATGAACCTCAAAAGCATTATGCTGACTAAAAGGAGCCAGAAACAACAGTGTATACATCGTATGAGTCCAGGTATATGAAATTTCTAGCAATTGTAAAACTTAGAGACAGAAAGCAGATCAGTGGTTGCCTGGAGGTTGGTGTAGACATAGAAGTTGACCACAGGTAGGCCAGAGGGAAGTTTTTTTGGGGTGATGGCAATGTTCTAAAACTGCATTTTGGTGATGGTTATATAACTCTGTAAATTTACTAAAATTCATCAAACTTTACACTTAAAATGGGCAAATTTTATGGTATAGAAATTACATGTCAATAAAACTATTGAAAAACTAAGTGAAGTCCTTCACATCTGACAGCTCTATCACTGAGCTTCCCTGTGTGCCAGTTCTGGGAATGGGGGCCATCTGACAGCACCCCCCTTCTCTTTACAAAGGAGACAAGGGTAGTGCACACTTCATCTAACACAGTGGTTCTCAAAGTGGGGCTCCTGGACCAGCAGCAGCAGCAGCCCCTGAGATCTTGTTAGAAATGCAAATCTCAGGACCCAGCTCAGACCTGCCAAATCGGGTGCTCTGGTGGAGGGGTCCAGCCATCTGAGCTTTAACAACCCACAGGACGTCTGGCTCAGGCTCAAGTCTGAGAACCATGGTCTAATCAGAGGTGAAGGAGAGCAGGAAGGTCCTCTATGATGAACACCTACTGTGTACAGCCAATTGCCATGCGCTGCTGAATCATATCATCCTCACAGCAGCCCTGTGACGTATTATTGGCCCCATTTCAAAGATGAGGAAACTAAGGTTCAGAGAGGCTGAGAGAATGGCCAGTTAATAAGGGGGCAGAGCTAGGATCAAATCCCCAAGTTTCTGACTGGAAACAACCCCCCCATTACCCCAGGAACAACATCCACCATCTGCCAGTGCCTGGAAGCCCGGGGAGGCAGGAGAATCACAATAAATACAGCTCCCTCAAGTTCTATCTGGAACGAAGTGTGGGTATAAAGAAGTAAACAGTAAGTACAGCCCTCAACATGGCCCAGTATTTTCCTCAAGGCTGAGGCGGTGGCCCTTGATTAAGGTTATATTGTTTATTCCCAGGAGACGAGGGGGTGGGGAGTTAGAACTAGCGGCTTGGACAGAAGCCCAGAAGGTCTCAGCTCAGTCCTCAGGAGCCTGGAATGTGAAGGGTTAGGGACACAACACGGAACTCAGGGATCCGGGCCAGAGAGCGTACAGGCCGCTGGGGACCCGGGAGGGCGGGTCTGTGGTTTCCAGATGCACGGATGACATAATGTCTGCCTGGCCTGCCAGTCCTGCTCACAGTGGCCCTGCCCCGGCTGTGGCCTGCTGTTCCGCGTAGGCTTCCTCCCAGTGCTGCTCAGGAAACTGAGGCCTATCAGCTGGGGCCTCCCTGCTTAAATCAGGGCCACCCATGTGCAGTTACTTCCTTTCATCATTCAACGCTGGCTGCTGCTGGCTGTTTGCTGTGTGTGGCCCTTGCAGAGGTTTCCATTGCCTGCTTTTCCCACCAAGATCATCACTGACTGTCAGACTTGATGGAACAGAGAAGCTCTTCTAGCCCAACTATTCAAACGTGCAGCGAGGGGAAGGGACTTACCACAGGTGAGGACAGGGCCAACAGCAGAATCTAGAGCCCCCGGCCATGAGCTATTTAATAATAATAGTCCCTACCATTCATGTAGAGCTTCGTCATTTACAAAATGCTTTCATGTGTTATTTCCCTTGATCCTCTCAGTAACCTCGTGAGACTGAGGTTTATGACTGCTTCGTTTATAGATGAGTAACTTGGTGTTTATAGAGTTTAACCGACTTGCTCAAGATCACCCACTGGTGCTCACAGCCAGATGCTCTGGCCCCAAATGTCTTGCTCAGTGCTTCAGTCCTGATGCTACGAGCAATTCTCCAGTGCCCAGAAGCCCAGGGGAGCTTCAGAGTAGTAAGCGTAGCCCCTCAGGTTCTGTCTTGGAACAGAGTATGGGATGTTGTTCGTTGGCTCAGCAGTCTGATGACTTTCCAGTCTAAATTGGATGGCGTAGTCCCTGATTTGAGCAAGTGATCTGGGCAAGAACTTTTGTCCTCTGAGAACAGGACTAGGTGATTCTGTGTGACCTGCCACCCAGGTCCAGGGGCAGCCTGGAAATAGCTCTCTGCTCATGTCCACTGTGTTCTTTTCCAGCAGGCTTTTATGTTTCTTTGCATGTCATTGTGACATAATCCTACAACCTGTCATGGTCAACCTACTTCCCCCTCCAGTAGGACTAACATATGATAATGGTGGTCCAGATTCCACTTACCAGGGCCATCCTGGGTTCTGGACATTCTCGTACACCATCTAAGGGCCTCACAGCTCAGCAGTGAAGGAGCCGGGCCTGGAACTCAGTGCAAGGTGACTTCGAAGTATGTAACATCACACTTTTCTCTCATGATTTTTTTTAACTTAAAAAATGTTTTAGAGCTGGGAATCTCACTATGTTGCCCAGGCTAGACTCGGAACTCCTGGCCTCAAGCAATCCTCTTGCCTCAGCCTCCCAAAGTTCTGTGATTATAGGGATGAGCCACTGCACTTGGCCCTCTCTCATGTTTTTAAGGAAAGATGCTGAGTACCCCATGGGTCTCAGCTCTGGGATAGGCAGGAGCAGAACCTGGCTGCTGGATGGTGCCTTGTAGGACCTCAGACAAGTTCTCTGGGGCAGGAACTTCCATGCATAAGCCCGTTAAACACACCTATGGGCAGTGTTTTTCTTACCTGGGTGCCCCAGAGAGCCAAACCAGGCTGCATATCCCTCTCTGTAAGCATTTACATCCTGTACATAAGTGCCAATTGCCTGGGATTCCCCACTGACATCAGTGCTGATCTCTGGCTGGGTTCTGGAGTGCTGTGTGCCAGGAGAAATGCCTGGAGGTGGCTTTCACCCAGCTGGCTTGGGCAGGGAGGGGAGTGGCCTTTCCTGATGCAGGAGTCAGATGCGTGCTCCTAGCGATGTCCTCAGACCCCCTGAGTTCATCTCAACCAACCCACTTGCCCCTTGTGATGGACTTCCCAGGCCAAGAAAGAGTGTCAACCAAAGGTCACACCCCTTTCTTCATCTAGAGAACACACCGTCCACTCACTCTTTCTGCCCAAGGAAGAAATGGATTAAGGGTTCAAGGAAGGCAAAAACCACGGTCATAGCCATAAAGAAAACTCAAGTTTGGCCTTTTCTCATAGAACCAAGGCACTGAAAGAAAAAGAAGGATTCAGAATGTCAATGCTGAAGCATCGATAAAGGTCTGAGTTATGCTCAAGGCAAGGATGTTCATGATACAGGCATTTTTATCAAAAAGCATTAACATACAATTGAATATTATTGAGCCTTAAAAAGGAATAAATTTTGACACATGCCACAATATGATGAACCTTGAAGACATACTAAGTGAAATAATCCAGACACAAAAAATAAATATTGGACTCCAATATTTATCCAATACAGATAAATATTGGAGTCCAATATTTAGCCTTGCTTGAGGCTTCTTGGGCATGGCTCTAGGCAAAAAAAGTTGAAAAAAGAAGGATAAATATTGTATGATTCTGCTCATATGGGGTACCCAGAATAGGAAAATCAGAGACAGAAGGTAGAACAATGGTTTCTAGGGACTGGCAGGAAAGGCGAATGGGGAGTCCCTGTTTAATGGATGCAGAATTTCGGTTTGGGATGATGAAAAAGTTCTGGAGGTAGATATGATGCTGGGTACACAACAATGTGAATGTACTTAATGCCACTGAATTGCATATTTGAAAATGATTAAAATAGTAGATTTTGTTGTGTGTATTTTACCATCATTTTAGAGAAGTGGAAAAAAAATGTCAAGAGGGCTTAATGCTTGAATTCAAACTATACCACTGAGGGAGCCCAGGAAGGTAAGCTGTTATTTCATCAGGTAAGCTTGGCAAGTAAAATGCTGTTATTTATTCTTTGAAATCTTATCCCCATTGAGCCTTTTTTTTTTTTGAGACAAAGTCTTGCTCTGTTTCCTGGGCTAGAGTGCCATGGCATCAGCCTAGCTCACAGCAACCTCAAACTCCTGGGCTCAGGAGATCCTTCTGCCTCAGCCTCCTGAGTAGCTGGGACTACAGGCACACGCCACCATGCCTGGCTAATTTTTTCTGTATGTTTTAAGTTGTCCAGCTAATTTCTTTCTACTTTTAGTAGAGACCTCTCACTCTTGCTCAGGCTGGTCTTGAACTCCTGACCTTGAGCGATCCTTCCGTCTCGGCCTCCCAGTGCTAGGATTACAGGCATGAGTCACCGCGCCCAACCCCCATTGAGACTTTACCCTAAAACAGGATGAAGTCTGCCTGGTGCTGTGATCTGATTAATTTACTCAGCACGTGTGCGGGTCTCTCCTATCTGGAGCATCAGGCACAGAAAGTTGCAATGTTTTATTTGCTTTGTTTAATTAAGATATCATTTATATACAGTAAAAGGCACTATGTACATAACTCAATTAATTATACCTACGTTTACATTAATTTTAACCACTACCCTAATTAGGAAAGTTCAGCACCCTAGAAAATTTCCTTACATTCCTTTAGCCTAGGCAACATCCTTTCCCAGGAGCAATCATTGTCCTAACTTCTATCATCAGAGATTAGTTCTTCCTGCTTTGAATGCTGTGTAATTGAAACAATTTATTACATTTATGGACTCTTTTATGTCCAGCTTCTTTCATTGAACAAAAAAAAATTTTTTTTTTCTTTGAGACAGGGTCTTGCTCTGTCACCTAGGCTGGAGTGCAGTGGCATGATCACAGCTCATTGCAGCCTCAAACTCCTGGGCTCAAGCGGTCCTCCTGCTTCAGCCTTCCAAGTAGCTAGGACTACAGGCATGTGCCACCATGCCTAGCTAATTTTTTTGTTTTATTTTTCATGTGGAGATACAGTCTTGCTCTTTTGCCCAGACTGGCCTTGAACTCCTGACCTCAAGGGATCCTCCTTCCTCAGGTCCCAAAGTGCTGGGATTATAGGCATGAGCCACTGCACCGGCCTCATTTAATATACTTCTGAGATTTTTCCATGTTATTAGATGTACCAGTAGTATTTCTTTTTACTGCTATGTACTTTATACTCCATTTATGACTATACCACAGTTTGTTTATCCATTCCTTTATTTGTAGATTTTTAAGTTAGTTCTAGTTTTTGCCTGTTATGAATAAAGATGCTTTGAATATTCTTATATATGCCTTTCTTGGGACACAGCACCTATTTCTATTAAGTATATGCCTAGGAGGTCATAGGGGTATTGTATGATTAGTATTAATATTATTGGAATCTAAAGGAATTTAGTTCATATATCTTTCCTGTTCTTCCAGTGTAATACACTCTCCTTCCTCCCTCCAGCCTGCATAGCATTGTGTTTGTTTTTCTCTTTTATTTATATATATATGTTTATTTATTTATTTAGACAGAGTCTCACTCTATTGCCCGGGCTAGAGTGCCGTGGGATCAGTCTAGCTCACAGCAACCTCCAATTCCTGGGCTCCTGTGATCCTCCTGCCTCGGCCTCCCAGAGTGCTAGGATTATAGACATGAGCCACCACACTGGGCCTGTTTCTCTCTTTAAACATTTAGCTTCTCTCTGTTAATATTATGGTCAAGTCATTCATATATTCATTTGCAGAATGTACATTTCTTGAGAGCTATATATTGCACGTGGCACTTTGTACACTAGTTGTGTGGGGCACATAGATATGAATAAGGCATTCTAACTCCCCTGTCGTCACTAGCAGGGGAGTTACATACATAAATATCCTAATACAAGGAAGAAGACAATAAATGGCCAAACTAAGGTTGAGATAAAGCATTATAGGAGTTCAGAGATGAGAAATATAATTTCCAAATGGGGCAATCAGAAAAGGCTTCACAGAGAAGGTAATATTTGGCTTCAGTGTAGATGGAAAAAGATCAGTTTAAAAATCTTAAGGGCCAGGCTGGGATGAGCTTTCTGGATGGAGGGCACAATGTGAGCCGAGGGTGGCTCTGCAAATGTTTGCAGTCCATGACCCCTTAAGTCTGTGAAGCCAGGTTAGTGTAGCTGGCTCACTGCCACATCCCCAGCATCAGGCCTAGTCTGGCATGCAGAAGGTACTCAGTAAAAATGTGTCACTTTGAACAGTGAGTGGTTCATTCTGGCTGGAGTATAGGGAGCTTGGAGAGAAGAAGTGGGGAGAAGGACAATGTCTTAGTTATCTATTGCTACACAACAAATTATCTTAAAACTCAGTGGCTTACTACAACAATAATCATTATCTCTCACAGTTTCTGTGGATCAGGAATATGGGAATGGCTTGGTTGGGCAGATTTGGCTTGGCGTCTGAAGCACTGCAATCACATTTGGCTGAGGCTGCACCCCCTGAAGGCTTGACTAAGACTGGGTGAGCCCCATCCAAGGTGGCTTACTCACATGGCGGGCAAGTTGGTGCTGGCTTTGGCAGGAGATCTCTCTTCCTCCCCATGGAGGCTCCTCCACAGGGCTGCTTCAGTGTCCTTACAGCATGGTGACTGACTTCCACTACTGTGAGCGATCCAAAAGAAAGGAGCCAGGAGGAAGCTAGACCCTTTTTATGGCCAAGTCTCCAAAGTTATATAGCACTGCTTCTGCCACATTCCATGCATTAGAATCTTGTACACATTCAAGGGGAGGAGAATTAGTTTCTGCCTTTGAAAGGGAAAAGTGTCAAAGAATTTGCAGACTATTTCAAATCACCACAGATAATGAGGGCAGGAGGGTTTGTCTGCTCAGACCTTGGGGGTTTTTAGGGCGGAGTGAGACTAAGGGGTCCGGCCTCCTGTGGAGATCTAGCTGTCCTGCCCTGGTGTTATCGATCCAGGGGACTACAAGCCCCTGGCAGTACACCCAAGAACAAAGACAAGACCCAGCGCTGCCTGCTGTAGAGGAATCAGAAGTGGCTGAGACCAGGGCAGAGGGTGCTCACATTTGGTGAGCACATAACAAGAGGACATGAGCCCCTTTTCCCCATGTCAATGGAAAAGAAAGCAAACTCTGTAAAATAATTTAAAGAGGTTTATTCTGAGCCAAATTCGAGGACCATGGCCCAGAGCCACGCTCAAGAAGGCTTGAACAAGTGGACTTGTGGCTGGGTTACAGGTTGGTTTTATACGTTTCAGGGAGACAGGAATTATAGGTAAAGTCATAAATCAATACATGGAAGACATACATTGGTTTGGCCTGAAAAGGTGGGACATCTCAAAGTGGGGACTTACAAGTCATAGGTGGGCTTAGGGATTCTTTAGCTGACAATTGACTGAAAGAGTAAGGCTTTGTCTAAAAGACCAGGAGTCAGTGGAAAGAAATGCTTGAGTTAAGATAAGGGTCTTCTATCTCTCATGTGATGCTATACCAGAGTCAGGCTGTAAACCACATTATATTGGGTTAATAAAACCTGTTTAGTGAGATTTTATCATTTGTAGGCATGACTCACCAGGTCCCCTTAGAAAGGAATTTGGGCAAAAGAAAAAGATCAGAGTTTAGGCCTCACCCAGGAGAGTTGGGGAAGGCTTCCTGGGGGTGACATCTGAGCAGCATTCTTTCAAAGCTTCTATCAGGCCCACAAGTATGGTGCTGGGTATGTACACAGAAGGTTAAATGTGCACAGTCTGGCTGTTCAGCAAGCATCGGAAGCCTGTGGTGTGGCTGGCCCCAGGCTGGGTGTTTCCACACAGTACTCTAGTTCTTTGCCACAACCCAGGGAGGTGGGAATTGTCACCCCTTTCACACACTCAGCCCTTGAGGTTCAGGGACCTTGACCTGCCGGCAGTACTCTTGCAAGTCCCAGCCAGGGCTGGAGCTGGCCACTGCAGTGACACCCTTGACAGGGGAGGTAAGAGGAAAGACAAGGAGCTGGATAGAACAGAGTGGGGACTCTATGATCAGAAAGACCTCTGTGTGCCGTGGCTCACTCCTGTAATCCTAGAACTCTGGGAGGCCAAGGTGGGACAATTGCTTGATCTCAGAAGTTTGAGACCAGCCTGAGCAAGAGAGAGACCCTGTCTCTACTAAAAATAAAAAAATTAGCCAGACGTTGTGGCATGCCTGTAGTCCCAGCTACTAGGGAGGCTGAGGCAGGAGGATCGCTTGAGCCCAGGAGTTTGAGGTTGCTGTGAGCTAGGCTGATGCCACGGCACTCTAGCCTGGGCAACAGAGCAAGATTCTGTCTCAAAAAACAAAAAAGAAAGAAAGAAAGAAAAACCTTTGCAAGTCAATGGGAAAATCAACATTTGAGAGAGAGCCTAGCAGCTAGGAAGCTGGTTGTAAGAAGTCTTAAATCTGGAAGGAAGCCTGGAGAACAATGAGGCCAACACACGCAATTTACAGATGAGGACCCTGGGGCACAGAGAGGGAAGGTGGCAAAAGCAGGACTGGAAATCAGGTTTCCTGACTCCTGGTATGCTTACTCTGGAGTTGCATCCTCTGGGTGGTGGCTGAAGGCCAGAGGCAAGGTCCACGGACAGCCTGGAGCTACAAAAGGGAACAGAAAGTCTTCAGGGAGATCAGAGTTCCCAGAGAGCTGGAAATTAGGATGAACTGAATTATCTTGCTGACTTGCCTTTGGGAAGGTCATGTCATGACCATTTTTCTGTGACAGAAATTACCCTCATTGTCAGCTTGCTAATAAAAACAATGGAAAACTTTGACCACCAGCCTTGCTGTTCTCCCCGTTGCTGGCTCTCTCCTCCCACCTTTCTCTACCCTGGCTGCCAGATGAATCTTTCCAGAACAAGCCCTCACCCGTCTTATACACACACACACACACACACACACCACACCCTGCTCCATAGCTCCTCATTGTTGACTGAGTCAAAACCGGATGCTACTGTCTGTCTTTTACAGCGTCCCAGCTTGGGCACAGGTCAGCTTGACAGCCTCCTCTCCTGCTACTCTGCCCCCAGAGTCTCTCTGCTCACTTGCTGCTTCCCAAATGGGCCTTGCATTTTCATGTCGCCCTGTTTTTTCCTAATGGAATGCCCTTTCCCATTTTTCCTTATTCTCTGCCTTTAAAAGCTTATCTTTCAGTCCAGTCCCAAGACTCCTCTACTGGGAGACTGTCCATGACCCCTACTGCCATCTCTCCTAGCAGAAATAATCTCTTTCTCTTCTGTGCTCCCTCAGCAGGCTGGTTATTTCTGTACCGTACGGTTCATCGAAGTCTAACTTGAACTATACAGCATTGTGTGTGAATGTCTTTCCCTCCCAACATTGTATTATGGCACATTTCAAATAACACAGCAACATTGGAAGAATTTTACAGTTAACGCCTGTATCTCCAGCACCTTGTTTCTGCCATTAACACTTCATCATACTTCATACTTGTTTCATCACGTAGCTAACCATCTTTCAATGCCTCCATTCATAAATCCACATTATTTTTGATACATTTCAAAGTAAATTATAGACATCAATACACTTCTTACTAAATACTTCTAGATGCATATCATTAATCAGAGTTCAATATTTGTTTACAGTTTTTTTTCTACTTTGATGTGACATTGATATACAATGAAATACACAAATCTTAAGTGGACATCTGCTGATTTAGACAAATGCATACACCTATGTATTTCAACCCCTATCAGCATATAGAACGTGATTGTCACCAGTCACCAGAAAGCTCCCTCCTGCCCTTTCCCAGTCAATCCTCTCCCCTGCCTCCAACTCTGGCAACTCTTCTGATGTTTTTTCCTGTATTGCCTGTTCTAGAACTTCACATATAATAAATTAAATCATACAGTATGTACTCTTCATTAAGGCTTCTTTCACTCAGCATGTTTTTGGGATTCGGATATGTTGTTGCAAAAATCAGCAGTTTGGTCCTTTTTATTATTTATTTTTATTGAGTAGTATTCCATTGTATGGCTGTAGTATAATTAGTTTATCCATTCATTCGTTGGTGAATACATGAGCTGTCCGATGATAAAGGCAAAAAAACAAAGTACTTTTTCCTATTCTTTCACTCAATAATCAGCACAGAATGCTTCTGTGACCAGAGATGAGGGGTGGTTTCCCCATATACCAAACAAGTAATTCTTCAGCAATGGACACCAGCTGGGTGTCCTCTAATTCAGTGCAATTCTGGAACTATCTGTTCAGAAATAGAGTCAGCCCCACAAGACCGCCTCCCACGTCCGATGGCAATCACAAGCTCCAGGTTGTTTTACCTGTGCTTCTGACTGACTGGCTATAAATTGGGGTCCCCATGAGACCTCCTTGGGTTTCATGAGTTTGCTAGAGCAGCTCACAGAACTCAGGGAAACAGTTACATCCACCAGTTTATTATATTGTAAAGGATATTATGAAGGATATAGCTGAAGAGACACATACGGTGAGGTACAGGGGAAAGGGCACAAACCTTCCATGCCCTGTCCAGGCACATCACCCTCCTGGAACCCCCAAGTGTTCAGCTATCTGGAAGCTCTTTTGAACTCTGTCCTTTTGTGGGTTTTTATGGAGACTTCATTACATAAGTATCGTTGATTAAAGCCTTGGCCATTGGTGAGTGACTTAACCTTCAGCGGCTCTCCCCTCCCAGGGAGTTAGGAGGTAGGGCTGAAAGTCCCAACACTCTAATCATGCTTTGGTCTTTCCTGTGACCAGCCGCCATCCTGAAGCTACCTAGGGCTGCCAGCCACCAGTCGTCTCAATAGCATACAAAAAGACACTAACGGTCAGTTGTAGTGGCTCATGCCTATAATCCTAGCACTTTGGGAGGCTGAGGTGAGAGGACTGCTTGAGGCCAAGAATTTGAGGGTAACATAGCAAGACCCCATCTCTACAAAAAATTTAAAAATTAGGTAGGCATAGTGGTGCCTGCCTGTAGTCCCAGCTACTTGGGAGGCTGAGGCAAGAGGATCACTTGAGCCCCAGAGTTTGAGGTTGCAGCTGAGCTATGGTGACACCATGGTACTCTAGCCTGGACAGCAGAGTGAGCCCCTGTCTCCTAAAAAAAAAGACACTTATCACTTTGGAGATTCTAAGGATTTTAGGAGTTGGATGCCAGGAAATGGGGATGAAGAGGAAATATAGTCATACGTAGCTTAACAAAGGGGACACATTCTGAGAAACGCATCATTAGGTCATTCCATCATTGTACAAACATCACAGAGTGCACTCACACAAACCCAGATGGTATAGCCTACTAAACACCTAGGCTATTTGGTATAGCCTATTGCTCCTAGGCTACAGACCTGTTCAGCATGTTACTGTACTGGATACTGTAGGCAACTGTAATGCAATGGTAAGAATTTGTGTATCTAAACATAGAAAAGATACAGTAAAAATACTGTATTATAATCTTATGGGACCACCGTCTTATATGTGGTCCATGATTGACCAAAATATTGCATGACTGTGTGAATTTCACAATCTCAGCTGGGTGCAGTGGCATGTGTTTGTCATCAGCTACCCACGAGGCTGAGGCAGGAGAATGGCTTCAGTTCAGGAGTTCAAGACCAGTTTGGGCAACATAGCAAAACCGCATCTCAATACATACATACATACCTAAATTTCACAATATCACAGGCTGTTTCCAGTTTTGGAGTATTAAGAATAAAATTGCTATGAATATTCTTTTTTTATTGATACATAATAATAGATGTACATATTTTCAGGGTACATGTGATATTTTGATACATTGATATAATGTGTAATAATCAAATCAGGGTAATGGGAATATTCATCACCTTAAACATTTATCTTTTCTTTACCCTGGAACATTTGATTTGTTCTCTACTAGCTATTTTGAAATATACAATAGATTATTATTTACTATAGTCACTCTACTGGTTTATTGAACACTAGGTCTTATTTCTTCCATCTACCTATAGTTTTGTACCCATTAATAAAACTCTCTTCATCTCTTCCTTTCTCCTACCCTTCCCAGCTTCTGAAAAACACCGAACTACTATCTATCTTCATGAGATTCACTCCTATGAACATTCTTGAATAAATTTTTGTGTGGAACTATGTTTTTATTTCTCTTGGGTAAATACCTAGGAGTGAAATTAATTTTCTCTCTTTATTCCTTTGGATTTTGAGCTTTGTGAGGGCTGATTTATTTTGTCTCCAGCTCCAAGCACAGTGCCTTGGTGCATGGTAGGTTCTGAGTAAACATTTGTTGCAATGAAACATAATTCAAGCACAACAAAATTTTTCCATAGTCTATGTAATATGCACCTCTCACTTAGCACACTGTGGGCTTGGCAACATATTAATATGAGCATTTTTTTCCCATAATCTTCCCAGTGAACCTCTAAGGTAACTAAGCATTACCACATTACTAGTTAGGAAACAGGGGCCCAGAGAAGCTAGGTGAGCTGATGAAGGTCACATAGCAGGTGAAGAGAAGAGCCAGAATTTGAAACAGAGGCCATTTGTTTGTGAAGGCCCTGCATATTGCTCTCTGCTGCTTTTGCTTCTCTGAAGGCTTTAGCTCCTTTAGCTGGAAAACCTGGAGTGACCGTCCCAGGTCCCCCTTTATCTGCTCTCAAGGACTTGGCAAGGCAGGCTATCTTCTTTAGTCTTCTATTGCCTTTAGACAAGAATGGCTGTTTTCCAGTGGAACTCCAGATCTCATTTACCTTGACAGAGGTCAAAACTGTACCTCTCAAGAAGGGAGGGATATAGTTTACATCAAAATGCTGAGTATCAACACGTAAATGTGGAGGGAGAGGTGGAATGGAAAATTGTCATCACTGTGCAATGAACCATCACAGTAGAGATTGGTTTAGGAAAGAATCATCAATGGGTGCTATCCAAATCTAGGGGATATTTTGATGAGGAGCAAGATGTAAGCCTGTCTTATAGTGTCTCTCCACAGATTTCTTACTAGTTGCAAGGGAAAAATGCTAACGATACAGAGGAGAAGTCAGAAAACACCTTGATAACCGAAATTAATATCCATCAATCTCTGCCAAAGACAAAGCCTGTGAAAAAGAAAAAAAAAAAGAAAGAAAGAAAGAAAGAAAATTAACATCCATCAGCGATGGGCAGATGGATACCACATGCCTCCCAATATGATGCCCTGAGAAAACACAGCATCGGTTGTGCAGTATCCAGACTAGGGTGTCTTATCTGAGTATGACATGACAAAATATCAGACACCCCAAATGAGACACATTCTAATTTTAAAAAAGGGTTGGTTATTTTTATTCTTCTAAAATGTCAATGTCATAAAAGACACACACCACACACACAGACACACAAAGGCTGTGAAGATGTTCCACGTTGTTGGAAACTAAAGAGACATAACAACTGAATGTGGCATTCAATCCTGGACAGAATTCTGCTGTGGAGGAGAAAAAAAAATGCCGTAAGAGATATTACTGTCAATTGACAAAATTGGAATATGGACAGGAGATTAGATAGAATTTTTGAATCACAGTTAAATTTACTGAGGTTATAGCTATTATTGTGGCTATAAGAAATATCCTTGTTATTAGGAATACAGACTGAAGTATTTCGGGGTTAAAAAGTCATAGTGCATGTGGCCCACATTCAAATGGCTCAAAAAACATTTGTGTGTGGTATGTGTATGCAGCACATAATTAAGCAAATGGGCAAAATGTTAAAAATAGGTGAGTCTTGGTAAAGGCTATATGAGAGTTCTACGTATTATTTTTATTTTTGAAATTTTTTAGTAAGTTTGAAATTATTTCTAAACAAAAAGTTTAAAAAATCCTCCCCTACAAAGTCCCTTGAATCCTAATTGAGTCAGCATGGACTATGCTCACAGGAATCTCATGACTACATGCAGCTCTTTCCTAAATTTAAGTTAGTTTATCCCAGTTGGTCCAATGTTTGATTCCTAGATAAGGGAAGAAGTGCCATGGAGCTAAGGCAAGCCTCTTTTAAAAGAATCCCTACATTTTGTGTCCTCTCAGAAAACCGTTCCTAGAGCAGGCTCTCACCCAAAGCTTGTTAAATTGGCCAGAGATGCTTTCTGGCTTCTGAGTGACCTATGGAGAGTTCTGAACAGTGAGAGCAGTTATGAATGCAACTGGGAAGTGGGTCCTGGAGAGAAAAGGGAAAGAGAAAAAACAAAAAAACCAAAGTTGGTGGAAAGTGCCCTGAGCTAGGAGTCAAAGGATGGGATCTTTATTTTATTTTATTTTATTTTTTTGAGACAGAGTCTCACTGTGTTGCCCAGGCTGGAGTGCCATGGCGTCATCCTAGTTCACAGCAACCTCAAACTCCTGGGCTCAAGGGATCCTCCTGCCTCAGCCTCCCGAGACGGGGTCTCACTCTTGCTCAGGCTGGTTTCGAACTCCTGAGCTCAAACAATCCGCCCACCTTGGCCTCCCAAAGAGCTAGGATTACAGGCATGAGCCACCGCGCTGGGCCAGGATGTGATCTTTAGTTCCGGATCTACCACTTACTAGTTGTGTACCAGAGGAGGGGAAAGTGGTTTTCTTCTATCCTTCTAGGTTCTTTGGCTGGGCTACAAATTAAATTGAAATAGACAGCTTAACAGGAGAAAAAGGATATTTAATTATGTACATTCGCACAGGACTCCCATAAAATGGGAGACTCTTATAGGGGTCAGATTATTTAAGTTTATATAGCATCCTGAGCTACAGAAAGGAATAGGGACCTGGGGCTTGGGGAGGAAATGCATGGTGAACAAGGACTGTTTTGCTATGATGAGAAAAAGTCTCTCAGGTAATAAAAGTTATCTCAGAGCAGTCCTCTTTCTGATACAGACAATTTACTAATACTGATTTCCTTTACAGATGTACATTTCTTTTTTTTTTTTTTTTGAGACAGAGTCTCGCTGTGTTGCCCAGGCTAGAGTGAGTGCCGTGGCGTCAGCCTAGCTCACAGCAACCTCAGACTCCTGGGCTCAAGCAATCCTTCTGCCTCAGCCTCCCGAGTAGCTGGGACCATAGGCATGTGCCACCATGCCCGGCTAATTTTTTCTATATCT